>JAGVSQ010002881.1:0-23243 GCA_022683975.1 Rhyacophila evoluta | reverse complement strand
GGCTACTGAAGTGGTCTGGAGTCAGCTTGGTTATCTCCATGCGCCATTTAATATTCGGAAAAAACATGTATGTGTGCCTGCCTTTAGTCGACGCGTAGTAGTAGACTGCGCTTATTACTAGTCCTAATAAAAATTCTGTCAAAATATCATAGCTATAACTATATTTAACAAAATTTCACTGGGGATCGTCAGGGGAGTTAGCGTAGATGAAACTTATTTAATATTTTTCTGGTATAGGATCTCTTTCTGATTCGCTAGTCTTACTTAGAATACTAATTCTATTTGTTTTATGTTTATTTTTATTCCAAAGTATTTTAATATCGTGTTTTGCACCAATACTTATAATTTCCAATGTTCACAAAATGTTGAATAAGTAATCAAAATAAATTTAATATTTTATTCATATATTTCATTGGAACAATATTTTTTGATGTCTACTCAGAATGAAATCTGATCAGATGACACTTATATAATAGTTCAATTAAATCTTTATGCTATATCTTGCATTAGAATCTTTTATTTTACGATGCGATTTCAATTTTCTAGTTCCGTCCATGCGTTCAGCTGTGAAAATAGATGCAGCAGAATGTACAGAGCAGCTATACTGTGGTGTACCATATCTGCTGCCTGTGCAGAGACTAATCAAGCAAACGCATTGGCTGGAAGGGGCGCCGCCTGATTTGCCATATAGAGCGCATGTTAATCTGACGAGGAGAGAGTCGGTTTCTAGCACACTAGAGAGGTTTCACTTCAAGATTACCGGTATGCTATTACCATTACAGATTTTTTCTCTGTGTGCCATATCCATTATCGCGCATTAATAATTGTCACCATAACTTACACTGTCATATCAATGGGTTATTTTAAATCAATTGTTTGAAAGATTATGAGAAAAAAATATTTGCATTTTTTCACAAATATTGATTGATATTGTTTTGTATTAAAATGAAAATTCTAAATTATTTAAAACTGGTAAACTTCCATATGTGAAGTTTACCAGTTTTAAATAATTTAGAATTTAAAATCAATTTCTATCAAGCACCATCAGTCGAAAATATTAATTAATTAAAATGAAAATGTTTTGAAGGTATCAACAAATGACTTTTATGATACTCAGTAGTATTTCTTTACTTATTTAACTTTATATTAATTGTATCTACTTCTTGTATAAAAAAATCCCATATGGTATCTATAGGCTCCCAACAACGACTTTGTTGTATCCCACACTAAGCAGCGATTTTTACTAATGTATATTAAATCTTTCATAAAATGTATCTACTCAGGTCCCGACCACATGGGCCTGATGCTGTCACCAGTAGCCGGCGCATCGCTGAAAAGTTGGAGCTTCTTGGCAGGAGAAAAGCCACTGGCTAATCCACCATGGAATAATTCCAGAGAGTCTTATTTTGTGTATTTGGCTGCTGGGTCAGAAAGCGAAACTCCATGGCACTTTCATCTAGATATTAAGGTAACTTTTATTGCAAGCCTTGTTAGATAATAAAGATGATGTTTATGTGACTCCCATACTTCCCATATATACCATTTCATCATATCTATTTTATTACATTCTAGCTGAAAACTACAGTTTAAGTTTAGTTTAAAACAAAATTTTCTGATAATTTATTGTGATAAACCTTTCCTTGGTTAAATCTCTGTGAAAAATAAACTGTCTTTATGTTTTTTTTGTTATATTCATGTTCGCTGTCAGGTCCAAGCGGATGGCATCACCAAAAAATTTGTATCATACCAGCATACCGTCATAAGCACATCCTTTAGATATTAAAAGGAGGCTGTTAGGATGGTTAAAGATTTCTTGAGCCGCTTATATTTGATAACTGATCCATGTCTCTTTTCGCATTCACTTTGGGCATTTAAAGTTACATCATCTATTCTTTTGCCTCTCATTCTACCATACCTTTAGTATCTACAGCCATTATCTCTTCTCAAATCCTATAAAAAACAAGTTGTAATATCCAATCTGATTAAAAACGGTTTTAATGGTAAAATTGTTTTGTTTTAGCATTCCTTTGATGAACCACCTCTGCATTGGTTGGATATGAATATCGTTGGTCATTTCTTACATGGACCGTCAAAGTTTAACTCTGTTCTCAAATCCTTCACCAGTAACTTCCCTGCGTGGACAGCTGTGAACTCTTGGAGCTGCAGTTTTACCAGCTATCTGTTCTAATTTAATCTTGTACTACTTTACATGACAAATCTTTAATGACTAACTAAATAATAGAAAATACTGATTCAACCCAGGACTACATCAGGATGATGGGTTGAAATTACTATGGCTATTTGAATATCCTGATATACTGTAATTAAACATACTCATGTCCATGGCAATCTATTTTGATTTCATTTCGAATGATAATAATAATTTTCAGAGATTATTATGAAACGTTTATTTATTTAAATAAAAACTTTTGCATCATTTTTAATATATTTTTTATGTAATGTTAGCTGTTCTTGTAAAAAATACACGCTCAATAATTGTCGATAATGTTTTAATGTAATGTAAATAATAATGTTGAGTGAAAAAAATGCATATCTATTGCATTATTACTATTTTATTTATCATTGTAGGACTAACATATCATTATTAATGTCGTTCTGTTAAGTTTTGTTAAGCCACTGGCAAATTGTATCTACATCTCATTCCGTTCTTATATATTTCATATAATATGGCATTACAAAGTCAGTGCTAATACATGGTATATCAGAATTGTGAATTGGCACCATAAAAAAATGCTAAACCATATTCCATCTAGAAACTAATGCAAATACCATTAGTTTCTATCGCATCAAAATCTACCATGTGCTAATATTTTCATGCCCAATTTTGTTCCTAAATTATTGAGGCTATCATTTCTATTTGTTACCGAATTTACCGAATGCCATTACAATATCTACTGTTCTAAATTTTATGACTTTGTCATTAGTCTTGGTCAATCGATTGTTGGACGAAGGCCTTTTCCAGTGCTCCATATTTTTGGATTCAACTGCAACAGCCACACGTTTATATTTGACTTGAACAATCAGTCGATCTAACACCTTTGAAGGCAGTCCTATAGACATATTATAATTCTTCATCACTATCCAATTACATAGCATTGAATTCATTATTGAATGGCTGTTGTAAGACATTTCATCTGCAAATTATCAGCAGAGATAATACATTTTTTATTTCTAACTAATTCATGTCATTATTTCAACTGTCATTTCATAACATCAAACCTACACTTCTTGCAATGATTTAGAAGGTCTGCTAAAAAAATGAGTAAAAATATATTCAATATTTTAAATCAATCTATAACTTATTAAATGGATTAAATCTTATTGAACTGAATATATTAACCACACATAGTATCGCCATTGAGTCTTACAGCTATTGTGTGTTTCTATTATAATTGGCTGCCATAGACATATTATTAATTCAACCACAACGTATTTTAAATTGTGGTAGTCTAATTAGTGATTATATAGAAGCTTATTTATTATTATATTAGGTTGTGTTCCTACATGTTCCCCAGTGACCCTTATACCAAGCATTCCCCAATTTAATGTATTATAGACATGCCAATGTATGATATATGTTCATCACTCAAATATTATACATCCGATCCTCTTTTTAAACGGGGTATACGTTTCTAAAACATGCAAAAAAAGATAAGGTGCTCATATGAAAATGAAGATAAGGTGCGCAAATGAACAGGTTCCATTCAACTATGTTAAATTTTACTCGGAATTAGTTAATTTTCACATCATACATGTATGACTGTCATGATATATTTAATATTATAAATATAATAGCATAATCATTAAATCATTCAGTGGCACTACTAGACATTAACTATGTGCCCGTTTAATGCAGTTTTTTGTGGAACTAAATAAAAGCTTTTACACTTGAATATTTGATCTTTCAGTTGGCATTTAAAGGAAAAGAGAAAACAATTTTGTGATGGACTCGTATAAAAACTAACCTTGGCAGAGGTATGTCTATATTTTCTACAAATATCCTAATGCAACGCATTCCCCAATTTAATAAATGTTTTTAACACTTGCATTTTTTAGAAAAATGTCTGCTCAATTCTGTTGTGTAAAATATCCCAATTAAGATTTTTATATTGTTATTTTATTGTAATATATTATTTTTGTAGTTATATATATATATATATATTTTAATTTGAATTGTTTATTGTTATAAAAAAAGAAAAATGTTCAAATGTTTACAATTATTATGCTTCGTTAAAAAACAAGGTTCGTTTAGACTTATTGGAATTGATTTACTATAGCCAAAGTCTAAGCAAAGCGTGTGACAAATGCTTTTTTCACTAAACAGAACAGGCGAAATTAGATAATAATGTTTTCGTCAAATTAAATTTTACAAACATTTTTATGAAATACTTACGTCAAAGAAATGTTTATACTACTATATTATTTTGCAAATGTAAAAGTTATATTTTTTTTATGTCATACTGGATATATACTTCGTTAATATATACAGTCCTGTCAAACAAATTATTAACTAAATTTGCTAATGATCCTTTGTCCTTTATTAGAAAAATATTTTTCATGACACTGCAAGTGTCTCCTGAATTATCTCAAATGTTATAAAACTTGCTAGATCTGATCTTCATGACATTGTCTTAAGAAAATAAAGTTTTAAAAGTTAAATAAAATTTTACAAAAACTCTACAATAAGAAAATTAAAAATAACCTTGCACTTATTTTTTCGTGTAATAGTTTTTGATGCTCTTTCAATCTGTGTAGCATTTTTTTAAACAAATGTGTACAACTCCATAAAATGGAGACTTATCCAGTAATGATTAGTTGTTAGATAATCACCTAATTCAGTCATCAAGTCCTGTTTTATTTTTTGTATGAATTTTAATTTATGACTCAGTGTTGAAGCATACCTACGCTTACCACTCATCTACTAAAATGGCTAAAGCATTGAGAGACTTAACATGCATAAATATTTGTCACATGTTTATATATTTCATTTTGGATACCACCAGACCAATGAATGGTGAATTTTTTCCAAATGTGTAATAAAATGAGAAAAGAAATATTTGTGAAAATAGGTGTTTTTATGAAATGCGTGCCGTGGGCATCTATTGATTTTTCATTTGTATTTGAAACTGCGTGAGAATAAAGATCAATCTATATTTCACAGAGCATTGGTATCCAACATGATTTCATCGTGATTCATATTGAACACATTTTTGTGTCTCACTGGCTAGTGAATGTAACGATAAAATATATCTATAAGTCAATTTGAGACAGTTCACTTTTATGAATAGTAAACTAGTTCCTAGCTGGGTTAGATTGTACCTTTGAGGCCATTTGTTGGACAGCTCTGTTTTAAAAATCACTAAAGATATTTTTTAATACACTTATGTTTGTATATATCTTTAAAAAAATGTATTGTTGCCAAAAGTTAACCTAAAACACCAAATATGAGTGACTCATTACGTATATAGGCTCTATATAAAGTCAATAAAGTTTATTAACATAATAAATAAATAGGCATAGTAAAACTTTAATAAATTAACAGTAATATTATATACAACTTAATATGCTTATATTCTCTTACGCTCAAGATGCTAGAAGTTTTAGAAAATTTATTGATAATTACATTTTGATGAGGATTTAAATTTTGCTTTGATGCTAAATCTTAATGAATTAGTTAGTGAAATGATAACACTGTATTAATTATCGCAATAATAACATGTATTATGGCTTCATATTAGACAATGCCAAATCATGACATAAAAAGAGAACATATTTTCGGAGAGTTTCCTTTTTTTGCTAGTCATAATGATATTAATTAAATTTTGTATATATTCTCACATAAACATAAAAACGAAAGTCTATAAAATGTTAATCCACATATAAACTCCCAAAATATGTCCATTTAATGATTTCGCAACTCATCAGATATATATAACATATAGTTTGGATAAGGTATTGAAAGACATTTTGGGGAGTTCGAACCGTCTTTGCTCAAAAAGAGACAAAGCATGTAATTTAATATGTAAGGTTTTAAATCTCTTCCTTTTTCTTGAGAGTTCTTAAGTAATTTTACCCATTACTTGAGTTAGCATACTCTAATATGAAGCCAGCATTATTATAGTAAGAACGAAAAAGTATTTCAATAGCTAAGCTATCAATATAACACAATCACAAATTAAATTTGCTGAAGCAGATTGAAAAAATGCTTCGAATGCAATGTACAATAATATATATATACATGTCTGGCAGTGTTCAACCATTTTCTGTATATTTATTCTACAACCATGCGTACTACTCTGTTTTAGTAGTATAAAATATTTTAATTTGTAAAAGGACTTATGCTTGGGGGCTTTCTTTATTTTAGAAATGGAAATTCTTATTTTGTAAAACAGGTGTGCCTCGAAAAATGATAACCCAGTTAACAAAAACTTATTTTAGTAGTCTCAGTTACTGTATATCTGCACCCGTAATATTGATATATATTTTTTTTAAATAATGAAATGGCAATAAATTGAACAATTTCATCTATTAAAACTTCTCATAATACACTTCAACATATTCAGGAAGTATTTTACATTTTCAGGAAGCTTAAAATTTCCCTTCTCATCTGGCAAATATATAATTCTGGAATGAAATGTATATATGATAGCTCTGAAAACAAAGATAGTAGTCTCCGTGTTTTGTCAAAAATGATTTAGATATGTCATTTTTGTGTATTTTTGAAGAATTCTAATGGAGTTATTAGGCGGACCAATCAACACACTTTATTTCACCGATTTCAATATGGCTTTCCATACAGTGCTTAGACAGGTTATGCATAGTGGGTGGTGGTATGCATTATTGAGAAATAAAAGCGGCAATTTTAATAATTAAAATAATGGATTTGAAAAAGAATATAAATTGTTATTGATTTGCTAATATTATTGATTGTGAAAACCGCCGCATTTGTTTCCAGGACCCTCATATATAAACAAAGTACTTCTCAAAATAAAAAATAGCCTGTATTTGTTATTTCAGATGATTGTGAAATTGATGAAAATTGTTTGGAATGATTTGATAAACGGGTGGACAAACATCCATGGCCCGGAACCCTGGGAACTATTATTATGGGGCATTCCTGTATTATAATATAGTTAAGACATGGGGGGGAGGTTATTCCATTTATTGGTGTTACTTTGTTTTATAAATAATTATGTTATGTTAACAATTTATTGAATGCAACAGATTTTTTGTAATGCAAAAAAGCTAAAAAATGTTCTAGTGGTTTTGTATTTGAAATGGGGCAGATTTCAGTCAATTGTGACCCATAAAAGCAATTAAAATATATTCTAAGTGATATGTACATATTTAGTATTTTTAAAAGTTAAAAAAGGATCTGTGAAAACTTTTTTCTTGACAAAATTAAAATATTTTTGGTTGTCTTATACATTTAACATTTTGGCTTTTTGAGTAAATGTTCTTTCTCCGATGTGCCCCAATTACATGGTAACTACGTTTGTATTATCTGTCATCACAATTAAATAATAAAAATTGCAAGCAATCTACCTCATGCAAATTATCATAGTTGTGTAATGCATCATCGTAATTCAGCAGTTTTTATAGTAAGAACCTCATTTTTACAACGAAAATTTTCAATACTTCTTTTGTTTATTATTTTTATGCAAAATAAATATAATAATTGCATTTCACTGAGTTGTAATGTGCACCCATTGTGATATTTATGAAAACATAAGTGTAGCATCAATTTTATTCCATCCATCAATGTTAGAATCCAAAATAACATATCATCTACTCGGCTTACACAGTTTTAATAATTTATTTAATTTTAATTAATTCAAATCGTATGTTATAATCATATTTGTATATTATTTGAGCCAAACACGATAATTGAAAAAATTATATCTATCCAACTTTGATATATTCAATAAAATCGTTTCCTCTGCATTAATCAGGGAAGATATAAAATATATTTTATTATAACCAATTTTACGATCCAAAATATGCATATCTGCAAAAAAATTTCACTGTATGAATTTCCCATTTTCGGATCATAATTGCGCCAGCAAAAAATGAGTCATCTTTTCTATTGCAGTTATTATGAGGGTTCAATTGATACGGAGATTATGACCGCGGGCTAGCCAATCTTGTAGCATATGAAATCAGTTAAATGATAAATAAAAATCATCAAAATTCACCTCTGTTTTGAGAGTGTGTTATTACACACATTCAATGTGTTGAAATTTAATTATTTGGTTTTTTAGTATGATTTGTTTTTATTATTATATTTTCATTAGTCAATGTAGGCTGGGTAAGTTGTGGGCTGCAAACGTGTTGAAAAATACTAGAAATGATACATTACATTCATAGTTTTATGTTTTGTTCTCTTCTGAGAATTTTTAAAAATATTTCTACAGATGACTCATGTTTTGCAGACATTTTTAAAATTTTTTTTAGAATTTAGCTATCATTTTATATTTTTGGTCGAAGTTTTGGGTAAATGTGAAAATTAATTATCCAAAAAACATCTCTATGACTGTATCTGACATTTTATACATTTATGTTAAAAAACTTTTAATCATGTATGCATCATATATAAAATATTGCTGGCAATTCAGTAATAGTGGTATACTACTCAATACTAATATCGGTTTTTCATCATCTATCTTATTAAACAAAGAATTGACTGGTATGTTGTCGAAGTTGAGTTGAAGAGTTGGTGGTACGTCCTGTAAATCGGATTTCAGTTCAAGTATAGCAATCAACACTTCGAATGCGTAAAGATGACTCCGTATCAATAATACAAATGTCATAGCTACTTGTTAAAAACGAGGACCCTGTCGTAAATATAAAAAAAGTTCTAGATATGTTTTTTATGACTCACATGAACACCTGCTCACCGAAGCTTATATACTCACTGCTTGGCTATGATATATGTACCAACACGGACCCCATTTTGGACAAATGGTTTTTTATTTGGATAGACACACACGTGTGTGTTGTCCACATCGAAAGATTTAACTTACGAATGAAGTATATCATGTTTTGCTACAGAGACCTCTTTATTGAAATTTCACAGACATAAATTAATCAAGCAATATAAATACTGCCTTTATATTTCAACTTGAATGTAATAGTAAGATTATCAATGTAAAAAAATATGTATTAGAGATTACACTTTTGCAAAATATTTCAATGAATAATAATGGTGTCACATTTTATTGTTTAAGAAGCCGGTTTATCCATAGGACACTGCATTCAATAAATAATATTTCTCAAAGCATCTCTGTTGTTTTATTTACATTATTGGATCTCCGCTGTAATGATAGAATATCTGCAGTAATCATATCAGTTAGGAAAGGTCTTCATCCGATAGTGGATTGATGTTAGCAGAAAATGGCGGATTCATGATCATTTTCGAATTCTATTTTAACGATTTAGTGTCTTTTTACCACAACATTTTTTTACGGTTTCGGTACTTTAACTCGAGGCCAACAATCAATCACAAGCGTACATGGTTACCAATTCACGCAAGTAAGTTGATTTTTGTTCATTTAATTATATTATATACTATAACAAACAGTATTCTTTTGACGAAATCGACTAAAAAAATGTACATCACTTTCAGATATTTACTAAACTACTTCGATACAACGGAGAAAAGTGAAAACGTAAAGAAGTGAAAGTGCAAACATTGGAAAATGATTTGAAGAATTTTATTGATGGCCAAGTTGCATAGAATTGAGAGAGTTAGAAATTCCTGATATCTGTAAAATAATAAAGAAGAATGCTGGATAAGAAGTAACTCAAGAAAATATTTTACAGTAGTAACAAGCAGGTGAAGATAAAACTTTACCTTATTGTGCCGTTTATTTTCATTATAAAAAAATGCATTCAGAAAACCCATCTATGTATAATGGACTTTGGGCTTTAGCAGAAACCCACTCGCCCACATCAGTCCGTTGTATCAAAGTTATGCTGTATGGGCATTCTGTCGTGCATATTTTTGGTGTATTAAATTGTCATTAACTTAAAAAAGAAAATGTTATTCAATATTGGCCGTGAATCATTTTTCTGTGAATAATTTCAAATCGACCTTTCATACATACATAAGTGATAAAAAATGAATTGCCTCAAAATGAATGATTAAACATTGACTGTGCAGCTAACATAACATTGCCAAATAACAAACAAAAATAGATAATGTTACAACATTATTATGTAATGGTTAAATTAGCATTTTATTGCAAGTTAATTATTGTAGTTTTATCAATATTGGTCACGGTGGACATAGTTATCGAGAAAATAAATTAAACTGCATGTTTTGTATTTATCTGGTTCTCGTTTGCTGCTGAGAATTTATCTAACAATCGGACCTAATTATTATATTTATCCTGGAACTGAAATTGTAATTGAAGTAGGAATGGATACGAACATTACTGAATAAATATATAATTAGGTACTGTACAAATCTGCTCATTCAGTGGTACTATACCATAGATTCCCAATTTTTTTTGGCCTACTACCCCGTTTTCGAAAAAAATACTCAAAATTGCTCACCGTCCATGTCACGTTATTTTAAGCTCAAGTTAATTTCTTCTGTATGGAGCCGAATCTTACGGCAAACGTGAAGGTCTCTTCTCGACAAGGCTAGATATTAACAGGGTATAATTAGTTAGAATACAAATCACGCACACTCTAGTACACGCCAAACAAGGTCTTGGGAAGCTGCTCCTGGGACACTTCTGGCACTTACGAAAAGCGCTTTACGTTCGTTACGCAACGGTATACGCCCGTATAATGCGGGCTAGACGCTCAACTATAAATGCATAAGTACAGTTTGTAAATGAAATATGCAGGGAATATTAATAGGTACTTTGCACCTGCAAATAATAATATATATTTTTCATTAATATATTTAATTGAATATTCAAACGTTAAAATGTCTTGAATTTCAAATAAATTGTTGTTAAGTAAGATTAAATTTAAATAAAAATATTCGATAGGAAAATAATTGTCAAAATTCTTTCAAGAAACGAGGGGGCGTACAGATCTTACTTGCTCCAGGGCTCTGAAAATGTAGCTACCCCACTGTTTCAAAGGCTAATTATCTATGGCTCCACATCTTAAATTATCATTGTTTATGCATAAAAATCATTTTTGTGTTCTGCTCAATATACAAGCATTGAGAGTTTACAAATACACCCAAATCTCGATTAATCTTTCGACCGTACAAAGATTTTTTTATGATATTAGAAAATTCTAGACATTTATTAATAATGTGTATTTGAATTTTGTTAATAGTGGAATGCGATCTTAGTCCACAAATGGATTGACTTTAGCGATGACAATGGGTATCAGCGTATATTAAAAATGCCGACGCATCTCTGTAATATTATATTGTAGCGAGACTTAAAATAAATGTTCCGAGGCTAGCAGCACAAAAATTATTTTCTCATTCTAATATGGAGTACGCTTTCTAATTGGACGATAATTCGTCGAGAAAACAACGTCGGCCCATTAGCATGTGCGTAATGATTTCAGCAAACAAACATGGACGCCGATACATTACTTCACGTAGTCAGTTTAATGTTGTCGTATTCTCAATTGCCTAACATTCGAGAGAGACGTGAAACTAAACAGTGTGATCGACTTTGTTTGGACTACGTACAAAACGATTTACTCAAGAAATGTCGTATTTGGCGCCATATTATCTATGGTGCAATCACAAACAACGATTCCATGGAAAGACGTTCACGAATAGGTACATTTTAAAGCATTCATTATTATTTTCACGTCGTTGGCTGGGAAGTAAGCGCGCGTGTTTGTGGATTGCTCGATACTGAAGATCGCGGGTTCGAATCCTGTAATTCTCTTCTGATGGTAAACATGTCTTAAACAAATATTTAAGCGCATGACCTAATTGTTCAGTGGGTTGAACGATTGCCTGGCAACAAATAATTGATTTTCATATAATTATTGTCGCGAAAAAAATAATAATTTGGTTACCAATATCTTCGGTGTATTGTATTGTAGAGATCCATATCTTTACATGTCTCCAAGCGGACACCGCATAAATATTATATAATAAATTTTCTGTCTTCCGGTAGCCAAGTGGTTAGCATGCGCACTTCGAAGCCAACGATTTCAGGATCGATACCCACATCTGCAGGACTTTAAAAAAATCCAACACTGGATGCCAATGTCCAGTAGGTTTATGACATCAAATTTTCGTGGAAAAAAATAAACTGTCAAAGAAAGTTTTTAGATTAAAATACTCCATGTCTGGGGTGGTCATACAATGCTATATATCTATTATAATATACGATCCACTTTCGGATTGGACATGGTAAATATTTCGAATATGTTAAACATATATTTATTTTCAATCTTTCGTTACAATAAAATTAAGCATTGTAGATACATTATTTCTAATTCATCAAATTCGCAACAATTGCACAATAGACTTTTTTCCACGAACATCAGCACAATGTTGTATTTTTTTTAAATGAAGTGTACATTTTATTTTGCGATGTGGGCAAATATAACTTACACGTGCCGATACTTTTTATCTAACTGAAAATATTAATAGTTAACAACGCGTTATATTGTCAAATAATTCTGAAAATCACAAAAAAATGATATACGAATATAATATGAAAACAATAACATAAAAAATGAATTAACTCTCTCAACTAAATGAACAAAATTAATCAGAATTAGGAAATTATTGTGTATGTTTCTTGTTTTCAATTTCAATTTACACAGTTTCATTTATAATAATATGTATTTTATATGTATTAACTATTAAATTTACTCAATCTGTACACTAGCCCAACCCAGCTTTTTAATTTTCGTTATAAATAGCGGTTGTTCCTTCAAACAATATTTTAAGAATGGTTCTAATAAACGACTAAAATGCAGTGAATCTTATAATCGTAAATCGGTCTTTG
The DNA here is from genome assembly GCA_022683975.1 of Rhyacophila evoluta. Taxonomy (NCBI): domain Eukaryota; kingdom Metazoa; phylum Arthropoda; class Insecta; order Trichoptera; family Rhyacophilidae; genus Rhyacophila; species Rhyacophila evoluta. The sequence goes on along the minus strand of JAGVSQ010002881.1, from coordinate 10,272 downwards.
ACATTCTTTATAAAGCGAATGATTTGAGTAACCAGTGATCACAATAAACGGCGTTTACTGTAAAGACACACATCTACATGAAAATCGAGATTTCTCGGTACGTACTCAAACTGTGAAATAGACATGTAAATTCACCCAGAATCGCATGCACTTACGCAAGTGTGCTGAACATTTATTTATTCTTTTGTATCAACATGACATTGGTTCTTAAGTGACATTGTTTTCGAATTTTCCCAGGGCAACACTCGGACATTTATTGAATCTTTACATTTTTACTCTATTTATTTTACATTAAAAAGCTCTCAACACACAATTTTTCAACATAATTAACATAAAATTAATTACCAAGTTATCATATCACTTAAATTACTAATATATTTCGTGTCCTAGGACGCATACTTCAACAAAATTTCAAGATTGAAACAGCTTTCACATGCTTTTCATGGCTGTCAACCAATCCTCTTGAAAAGAAATCTGACAAATCTTCACAGCGTGGAGATCCACATATAATACATCAGAAAGGACAGTATTAATCATAAGTGTTGTTGTCTGTCGTTGTTAAATAACATATTATTTGTAGGAAATTTACTACTTAGTTTGAAAGCAATATCTAACATTAGAGGGTCAATTTCTATCAAAATAAGACCTATGTTTACATTACAGAATCGTTTTATTAAGAATACATATGTTTAATTAGCTGAATGATCATTCTATATCGACTGTAGAAAGGAAAAGGACGTAATTCACAGTTTTTTAAAAAATATATTTTCTCGATAATCATAATGTAATCTTACACACGTTTTATCAAAAGGATGTAAGTTGCAAATACCAGATTAGTATCTAAATTTAGCTTTTAAAGTATACTCGTTCGTATGTTAAAGCACGTGTCTTTTCGCACAATAAAGCAGCCTATCAGAATATTAGTACATTAAAGTATGTTATTATTTTATTATACAATCAGGCAGTGACGTGCTCAAAGTTTTAGCACAGAAAAAGAAAAGCTATCGAAAGGCCGCCAAAAAATAACGTCGTTATAACGTATATATCGACCATGCTCTTTATCACGCGTTCTGATCCGAATATTATCAGCAAGTAACCATAATCACATCATGGTAGAAGACATAAACTGCCGACCATGCAAAAAAAAGTGAATGAATCTATTTCATTGGGAAAATATTTTTCACGAAGATTTGTAGGTTCTACCATGAAGTCGATATATTTTAGTCACGAAAAATTTATGTATTGACAGCTTATTTTTCACGGAAGTTGGTTCTTAGACAAGATTGCTCAGCTAATAGGAATCCAGTCTTAGATTTTCAATTGTTTTAAATGAACAGATGAGGTAGTTAAACACGCATTCCCTACATAAAGTTACGATGCATAATTGATTATATTTCTATATCATTATGCAAAATGATTTTTTTTATATATATATTTCTAGACCAACCGTATGTTATTCTAAGAAACGCTGAGCTAGTATTAACATGCAATTGAGACCGATCAAGAACAAAACAAATGGCCACTCCACTACAATGCATAATGTATGTAATCTGCAATTTGTGACAATGAATTGTTCCCAGCGTATTTTAAAAGAGAAATAGGGAAACTCATCAGCATGCAAAATAATCATTGTCAAAACAACATTACAACCATCGGTTGCAGTTTATCGTGTAGGCGCTGTCGCAGACGAATGTGTGTCATATTATATTTGCAAAACAATTTATTTTGTCCAAACTTAATCCTTCATAGAACGCCATTGTAGATAATATACCTTTAACAAATATGAGTGAAATTTGCAACTCTCAGCATGAGTAATAAAAAAAATACATAGAGATTGCATGACAGATTGTCACTTTTTACTTGTAATATCGAATACAATGATCCTATCGCGTAATGGTTCTGACAGAGAAGTTTATTCAAATTTTTGAATTGTGAAAAAGTGTCCGTCAATGTATTGATGTTGCCAAATCAAATATAATAATTATCTCCGATGCAGTGTCATTTTTTACCATACCTACCTATCGATTCTTCATTATTATTTTGATCACGACATTTTAGCAGACATGGGTATGTACATATAATATTATTTGATTCATTTCAATAGTACGAGTCTTATTCCTTCGCCAAAACCAAATCTAGAATTGCAATACAACCAAAATCGCATATTTCTGACGTTATAGTTTCCTTCTTTTGTATGCTTTATTCAGATATGAAGGATAAAACTATAATTTTCACAATGCATCATGTTCATCGTGCCTACTCCGAATTAATATTTCGTCTTGTATATGCAGATTTTGATATGCTGCTTGTTGTTACAGATGTAGCTATTGTTCGTAAAAATGAAACCATTTTTGAGAACCGTAAAGCTACAGTCAACTTCATAAAAGATAGCATTAGTTAATATCATCTTTATTTTAATTCGAAATAACATATATAAACAGTAAACACACACGTTATGGCTTGATGCACCTCGTATTGTGTTTTGTGAACCCTCAGAAATTATCAGCAATTTAATAAACTATGCAAATCTCTCAAAAATCAACATACGAAACTCATTTGACAAGTCAAGCACAGACAAACAACTCGGCTTTTGTTCTTATTTTTAGTATTTTACATTAAAAAAACAATCTTTATCGCATAATTTAAATAATTGCAATTAAAAAGGCTCCACATTTAAAATCCAAATATTCACCCAATAGTGACAGATAAAATGTATCACCTTGCTAAAGGATATCGCAATATGACGGTTTCACGTGAAAATATTTTATTACTGTACCGGTAGAAGCTACAATAATTCCCTAGCACAGAACCAATAGCAAGCGGTATAGTTTAGGCCTTTTTATATGTCTGCTCCAAATGAGTTTCCATGATATGAAGATATACCATGACATATTGCTTTCCATTAGGATTGATTGTCATCCATTCGGCCAACAAGTCGGGCATTCAGTCTTACATCTTCATATTTAAAGTCGCCTGCGGCCACGTTCCTCAAACTCCTGACGTCCGGCGCTTGTGCTCACTAAGCAATTCAATCATACATGCGGTAGTCCAATTTCAAGCAACTAACAAATTCGTAAAATTTCATTACCTTTATTACGCATTATATTTATGTGTAAAATCAACGTTTAAAATTGCCAACATTCAAAAATAACAAACGCTTGTTGATAGAACGTGTTCTAAATTTGAACATGTTTTTTGATCACGCTGAACATTTTAAGTTAAAACACTAGGTTTTGACATTTGAAAGCCCCATATTGATATTACAATATTAATAAAATTGAAATTATTATTTATCTCAAATGTTGATCCCGATGCTAAAACAGAAAAGCAGAATGGCAGCAGTTTTAGTAGAGAAACATTTCATCCGAGCGGGATAGCAGTTTTTTATAGAAAAAATAAACGTACATTACCGTATTTATATATATACCGTATACCCATTTAAATATTACATTCAAACTATTCTAATTAAAAACATCTTTAGTAGGTCGTAAAAAATATGTTTAATTCTATTAGATAATTAACTTCCAATTGACACTAAATAGTGTAGTTTGATTTAAAATAGGATATGCTCAGGTATTTTGATTCGTAATTAGTATTCACGGAGTGTAATATTCAGGTAACTTTTTGGGGAAGAAACGATGACACAGTCAACAATCGTTCTTTTAAATCTTTATGAGACATCACGCCCCGCCATTGTGTCTCTTTATGACACAGTTTCTCAATTTTTTTAAATATTCAACACCTTTAGTAGTTAAATAAAAAATATCTATCAAAGCATTCGCAAACAATATTATTTAAATCTGAAATCTTATCATCACATTATCATCCGTATTATATTACATAATAGAATATAGGTGATATATTATGCTCGTGAATTGTACGTACAAGGAGATACTTTATGGACTTCTAAAACCAAAATCATTAAATGAACTTATTCAGTATCATATTGAAAAATGTTGGACGATGAATACAATGATGCGCATAATTGTCAGATATTGGAAACAAAAATAAGAATCAAATTACTAAAACAAATTTCTGGCGGTTAATGAAAAAGACAGATGGATTGAACAATTAATTATCTAATTAATATTTTCAACTAATGGTGCTTGATTGAAATTGATTTTAAAGTCTAAATTATTCAAAACTGGTAAACTTCCATAGGTGAGATCACTGCTAGCGACCCGAGTTTCGCCTTTCGGCATCTTCAGACTACATTATATGTGGGCACTGAGCGAACATATAACATACTTTAGTTTACAGTTTTAAATAATTTAGAAATTAATTATCTGACAAGAACTCTTGCAAAATAATCTGTCAAATACATTTCTTGGGGAGATCCACACAATCCACCTTCAGAGCGGAAATGGTAAAAGCTAAAAAGGCAACAATCAGGTTGAGATACAATTGTCGATAAAGAAATTAACGAATATACTAATAAATTAAATTCTGAAATATTCGATTTTTTCCGATTATTTATATTATCTTGATAGATTGTTTCTTGGATCGCTTTCCAGCCAAAAATGGATTAAGCCATGAGACTTTTCACATATCGCCTGACAGTTACAGGATTAAACCCGTGACCCGTAAATGTTGAGCAACTAACAAACGCCCAGGTGTGTCCGCTACACTTCCTATGAGGCTGTCTTGTATAATATACTGTCCTTTCAGAGTTGGCCGTAAACTCAATAATGTTTGTCATTAGATTTCTTTCTACAAACCTGAAAGTTTGGGAAGCATTGTTTCATTATGCATTAATATGTGGTTTGAGCAAAGTCGTAATATTATAATACAACTTCTTTACGAAGCCATTCGGATTGTTAGAGGTACAAACTTTGTGCGATGTTGTTTATTTAGAACGGACAATTGTGCAAACTTTTGATTAGGTCTTACATATGTAATTTCACCAGTTTTAAATAATTTAGAATTTATTTTATTAGTTAGCAACGATGTCTTATTCGATTATTTTTTATTAAATCTACGAACTGAAACCATGCGATTCACAAGTTTGCGCGCTTACTCGTTTCGCCACAAACATGTGTATGGACCAGAGTCGGCTCAAGACACCGGCAACACTGGCAGTTGCCCGGTACGCTATGTACTTTGTGGCACCATAAATGATCATCAAAAAAAAGAATGAAAAAATATTCACTATGACCTTTTTGATATGGGAAAAATCAGATTCATATATAAAGAGGGTTAATTTTAACGACACGACCGTGCCTGGATGTCAAATATAAAGTGTAAATTCACACGTGTGATTTAGTGATTTTTCAAATAATATTGTACGTAAAAGGGGGCTAGCAACTATAGGGACCGGCCCCGATATAAACAGGCTTTTTCAATTCAAAGCTATTTGATATTTTATAAGGCTCCATAATATCTAGCGTCGACAATGGCAGTAAAATCGTCGTCCAAAAAGAACGCAGGTTTTTAATACACGTGCAAAACAAAACAATAAAAAGAATCAACTCGCGTATGGGTGGGTTTTACTCGCTGCGGTCACGGATTTGCTTAAAAATTCTGCTCATGCGCTGGAAATAATATTATCAATTTAGTGAGCGCTTATTATTTTATTTGGACGGACAGAGATGCTCGTTTCAAATTAAACATTTATAACACGTTTAAGAGACTTCCTCTGAAAACCGTTGTCATAAAAGGAATAAAAGATGGCGGACAGCACAAAAGTAACACACGATAAAACCGTATAGACGTTCTACCATAAACAGTCTAGTGGTGTATCTATGCCTAGGGGCTTCAATTTAATATTATATATCAAACCTCTAAGTAACAAAATTTCCAGGATAACGTATATTTTTTGTTGTCACGATCAAACGTTCATACACTTTGTAATATAATTTTCCCTACATTCTGTATGACGAAATTTCAGTATAATAGTAACAAAATGGATAGTTTCACGAGTTTAATTATTGTATAACGGTACTAGACCTGTATCGTAATAATTAGTGCCGCGCAGTGGGTTAGAGGCGCCCTAATACAAAAAGTTTTTTGAACCATTAGTTCACATATTTTTACTAATTTATATCAAACACATTTTTAACGTTCTAGCCCTTTTCAAAGTATTTTAAATAGATATCATAAATATTTTAAGTATGCTTGTTTTCATTGTACTTACATCATTGCACGTAGAAAATAATGGCGAATTTATTTTATTATTTTCATAAAAAGGCACCCGTAATATTCAGGCGCCCTTGTGTGATGCACGATCTGGACATAAGAACGGTACGGCCCTGGTAGTCATCATTATCATCGATGCGTTGCTGATAAAATCTCCAACGCCAGTGTTCTCCGGTTTCTGCGTCGGCAATAGTAACCGTCTTATTGACACCGACAAGTTTAGGTTCCTTCGTGTTATATTTCCACATCGTCCATTATCCACCAACAACAACCCTCTGGTTAGGATATTCCTACGTGGTTGGGCACTACATTTTAAAGTTTGCTCAATTATCATGAGGTTTAAATTAAAAACAACTCAACCAATATAATGTCTCCCCGGGAGTCGAGAGTTAACCGTACACGCCTCGCATCCGTGGTGTACAAGTTTGATTCCCACATCTTTTGAGTTTTTAAAATCCGTAAATGGAGGGCTGGATAGCCATTGTGTTGAACAATTGTCTATAGATACATTATCTCTCAAAAAATCTCTTCACAGTTTTGGATATCCATATATTCCATTTTCGGAGCGGGTATCTTCACACTGTGAAGATCTATATGCTCCACTTTCGGAGTGGACACGGTGAAAAAATACTTAATATATATCAACACATGTGCCTGAAATCAGAATCTATATACCTACACAATTTATAATTTTTAAATGCAACTAATATAATAATAATGAGAAATTTTCGTAACTATTAGGATCCGTGTCGGAGTAAATATATATGTAACTTAGGGCAAATTGTTGATTTGAAATATTTGAATGTGTTTTTTCGGCGTCTAATTAAATTTGAATTAATTTTCGATATATTTTTTTATTTATTGATAGTCGACCGAGTGAATAAATTCTAACAAAAAATATGAATACACCATAATATAAAATCATCGGAAATTATTTTCGATATCCCGGATTAGGACTTGACTTCCGCAAGTTTTTCGTTAAGCACTCTACACTACATTATGCTGACGCAATCGCCAACGCCAAAAAATCGAACTTGTGAGGATCTAATCCTCATTGTTCAAGAATTTTCCTAGAATTTGCAAAAGGATGTTCCAGACCTTCGCCGAATTCAAATGAGTAATAAATACGCGATGCAAATCGATGGATAATTTCTTTCAACCAGTGGATAATTAAAAAATTAAAATCAAATGTAATTCTTCGGCGGAGCAAGCCAAAATACAAAAAATATAAACTAGGCTGTTATCACATATTTTAACATACAAATAAATATCCCTTCCATCCACCCGCTACATCTTTACACCTGGTCTTAGGGCGTATCCTGGAGTTTTGATTTCTACTTTATTCGACGAGAATGTCTTGAAATTAACATAAATTACCCTAGATGAAAATAAAACGAAAAATGGAAGCCTATCCGGTCAATCAATTTTCTGAAGAGATCATCACGCTCGGCGTATGACGCAGCATTTTTCTAAAAGCAAATAAATTCACCGTTGTGGCAACCAGATCGGATGCCTCGATGGGTCCAACAGCTGGTTGAACAGATTTGAGCAAATCTCCCCGTTCCGTATATATTCTTAAACTACTTAAACCGCATCGGTTAATGAAGATGGACTGTAAATTAAGTTTTTATAACAGATCATAACATGGGCATCAGAACCAATTAAAGATGGCTGCAGTGGGGGAAGTGTCTTCTTACAGCCATAGGACACACTTATTCGGCAGAATTAAATGGAAAAATGTGGATTATTTTCAAGAAACATCAACAATAATGTGGGATATTCCTAAAAACGACATTTTTATAGCTTATAGCGTAATACATGAAACAATGTTTGTTATTTTTCAAGCAAATCTATTAGAAACGGATGAATCGAACGTTACCTAATAAAAATACGTGCCAGGATTACAATGTTGTTTACGCAAAATGTAACATAAAAATCAGATAAAACCGAGTCGTAAATTTTATAAAACGTCCCGGATAAATTTCAAGACATTCGTTTGTGGCCCTAAAACAGTTTTAATCCTAATTGTCAAGCATCATGCGTTCGGATATTGAATGGCAAGGTGCTTTCCCACGTGAACATGGATTTCGAAAAATTTCAACGAGGAAAATAAGACATTAACTACCTACTTATTATACTAGAACATACTACATGAGTCCGTTAACTCGTCTAATTAATTTAATTAACAATAACTTGTAAGGAATTTTATTAAAATTAAGCGAATCATATTTTTTTAACTGAAAAACGGGACGAACCGGAAATCTACTATCCGATGTATCATATTTACATTCAGTTCAACTTTCTCTCATCATAAATAGGTCTCGTTGTATCTAGGGTTAATTTAAATGTCTTAATATCTTCATAGAGCATTAGCCTAACATAGTATACAACTTAATACACGTTCCACCAAAAGGATGTAAGCTGAAAATGCCGAATTAGTGTCTAAATTTCGCTTTTTTAGTTTGAAAAAAGGGCCTTGTGAAATTCGCGACCAGAAAAAATGGCTTCCACCTAATCAATTTTATTAGTTTTGTTTAAATAACGTATTAAATCAATATATTTTGAGTAAATAACATATCAAATTTTAGTCTTCATGCACTTCAAGGTTGTTTCTATGTAATGTTTTGACTGGCTCAATATCGTTAAATAAACATTTTTCGTGCCTCGTCTAAAATTTGTTATATGTGGGCTACGTCCTTTTTTCCCTTTCCACAGTCGATTATGTATCTTCCGTATAATTTGACAACTCAAAGTAATATCAATATATATAAAAAACAGCCCCAAGAAAATTTGTTAATCTAATTAGACTCTGATACATAAACTGCAAATATTATAAATTATTTAGTTCAAGATATTTACAACATGTCATAAATATGATATTAATAAAAATATTGATATAAGTATTTCAAAACATATTAAAAATGAAGACGATATTGTAAAAACAAAAGAATTAATAAAGAGAGAATTTTAAAAAATACCAAAGGAAGAGTGTCTACCAAGTATACTAGACAGATCTTATTTTACTAACTAGCTAGCATCCATCTAAACTCACCTAACATAGGTGGAAGATATCGTTATCCGAGGCAATCTCGTTAAAAATTACCATTGCTCTCCGCATCGGCATGAATTCTGGCAGGTTAGTCCTGCACATACATATATACATAATTATAACTCCGTTATTTTGTCTTCAGATCTGTCAAAAGTGTCGTTTTACAAATAAATCGTTTAAAACATGTTTTTTTATCAAAATAATTGCAAATAGTTAGTTTATAAACTTCCCTGTAAAATTTCACTTTGAGAAAATCGATATACTATTTAGAATATAACGTATTATAAACCATATAATTGATTAACGTTGCATTAATTATCTGCGAGCAGGAGTGTATAATACAATATAAATTAACAATAATACTAAATAATAATATAATAATCGAATCACTTAAAGGTGTTGGATATATTTTCTTATTTTGTAAAATTGTAAATAGTAATCGTTTTTTAACATATTCCTTTTGTGATATTAAAACCGAAAAGAATAATTTTTGAAGTGTATTCTCCATCAACAAAATATTATCAACCAAACAAAACAATTGAATATCGTAGTTTAGTAATCCAAATCCATCGGCTTACAAGTCAAAGAGTTTTCCAGGATATTTCAAAGACAAGGTCGTCTAGCTGAATTCAAATCGGTAACATCTATCCGGGTAAACGAACCGTTCAACCCTGAGTCGTTGTTATTGGAAAATACGTTATTTAATTAGAGTCATGTAAAATGTTTTGCATGCGAAACTTAACAAGATTTACTACGATACTGACATAAATTCTGAAATTATCTACAAAAGTGCTTGGTGTAAAATCTTTTAATTATTATTTTCAAAATTTGAATTTTATTCTTACTGTCTCTGATAATTTCTCTATTTTACTGTGATGACAATTATTTAATAAATAAAACAATGAATGACGGATGTATCAATATATAATATTGAACGTCTGATTTTTCCTCTAAACTTATCAGTGTTAAATGATTAGTCCTATCAAATGGCCGCGTTTAACGTCCCGATTTACGCCATAATTATTTTTTTATTCATTAATTTATTTCATACATGTTTTAACATTGCAAATTACAAGTTTAATACATTA
>JAGVSQ010002880.1:0-23245 GCA_022683975.1 Rhyacophila evoluta | reverse complement strand
TTTCAAAACTCACTTTTTCACATTAACGTCTTTTGCCAGTAATACGACGATATATTATATAAACAATTAAGTACTAATTCTCCCAGCTAGAACTACATTTCACAACGTATACATGATTATATAATATTAAATTATCATATGCATTGACTGTAGACAGGAAAAGGGACATAACCCACAGCTTTTCAAAATAGTTTTAGTAATAATTTAATAGAAACTTTTCGATTATGGCAATGTATAAATTTAATATACGTTCTATCAAATGGATGTAAGCTGTAAATGCCGAATTAATATTTATATTTAGCTTTTATTTTCGAAAAAAATTAAAAAGGACTTGTACCATATCAGTTTTATTGTTTTTTTTATTTAGTATTAAATTAATATAATATTGCGTAAATAGAACACCATTTTTGATATTCGTGCACTATAACAGTTTTCCGCAACCGTTGCGCCATGGCAGAGTAGTGTGCCGTGAGACGATTCTGGGTGTAGCGTGGCGCATTTCTCCAACATCAGAGAAACATTCGAAATTTACTTTTTGACTTGTGGTGTGCCACAAAATTTCGGGGAAAATATAGTGTGCCGTAAAAGATAAAAGAGGACAGAGCACTGCACTATGACATTATGTCTATATCATTAAATAAACGTTTTTACGTCTCCTGTAAAATGTGTGCTGAGTGAGTTTCATCCATATTTATGGATGGACTGTGTATAGTTTTATTGATGGTAGTTTCGATTTAAGATATGACAGTGGCGTAAATATCTCGCTCGGTCAAGTAGGATACATGTCGTCATACACCAGGGCTGATAGACCATATGGCTACTATAAAACTAATCTAATAGTGTAAGTTAAGTTGAATAAAACAAACCATAGATACGGGAGCTCGAAAAGGTCTTCATTTGACAGCTAATCAATTCTGAATGACGATAAATAAAATTATCATGCTATCAATAAGCTTAGAAGTCATTCAAAAATCCAATATCACCGTCGCACATAACGAACTGGTTAAAACAGATTCGTGAAGACCTTCATCTTGGTAGCTTGAAGAATAATAATGTTTTCGAGATTAAAAGTATTATTTATTATATAACGTAAAGTTTTTAAGTATAATAACAATAATTTTAACCTCAAATGAAAATAAAACGTAACAAACCGTTCAGTTTATAATCAACAATCGACGTCCGCTCCGGAAGAACAACATACGGATCTACACACTATAAAGATGTCTACTAAGGTGCTTACTTGCGAACCAGAGATTGCAAGTTCGATTCTCATATATCCTGTATTAAAAAAAATTCAAAGATGCAAAATCGGGTGTCTATTGGTAAGCCAATGTGCCTTCATATGTTATCATTACTTGCAATAATTTTTTTTCATTTATTTTATTTCATCCCATTCAAAAACTGCCATTCTGGTATTTGCACACGTCTTTTTCTACCAGTTACAAGATATTTTAATTATCGAATTTTATATGATTTTTGTAAGCCGCAATTGCCTTTATTGCAATGATTATAGTCTCTATTGACGCATTGTTGATACTGAAGACGACCTCTGGTTTAACGACATTTATTACTGATAATATTGGTTCAAAAAACTATTAATCTCGTCAGCCTAAAAAAATTAAAACTTCTTGGGTGAGCAAATGAACGAAATATTTAAATTAGAAGCAGAAATTACTTAAATTAGGATTTTAATTAAGTAAAAACCGTTTCTAAGCTAAGTATCATAATTTATAGAGCTTGTCACTCTAAGACAGCGAAGAGGTGTCAGAAAACGATCAAAACAAAATTCTTCGAAGATAATAATACAAATCACAAAAATAAAAGTTTCATTTTTTTAGTATTTTTCATCCTGTGATTTATGTTTGAACTTGTTGAAAGAATATTTTAGATACATTCTTAAGCATTTATATATCGTCGCCAATATTGCAGTAACACGTTACTTGATTTTTTGGTTTGAGTCACTTTATAAAGTAAAGTTTTATCTTTTACAATCTCTCGTATCATTATTACATTTTTATATTTACATATATGTTTATAAAACGTGTACAAATTATTTGTTAATATAAAAATGTGCCAATGAAACAACAGATTGCAAAAAAAATAAAAATCACTTTACATAGTGACTTAAGCCAAAAAATCAAGGTACGTTTTCCTGCAAAATTGGCGGCTATTTGTTTTTTGAACATGGACAAAAAAACAAATGACAAGCAATTTTTTAAATTCTGATATTGGATGAAAACAAATATTTTATAATTATCAGAAAAAAAATATTTTTAAATATCGAATTGGAGGGAATAAAAGCACATATCGGAAAATAAAAAAACTTATTTTAATGGTTGTTGAATTTATAATAGTAATGTAATAATTATATATCCCCAGTTAATATATATTTTTCAAAAATCGATCGATATTTTGAAGTGAATATTTTTACACTATATAGATCCATATGCTCGACTTTCAGAGCTAACCTGGTATAAAAATAGTTTTTATTGTTGAAAATGTGTCTAAATAAATTTCGATATCGGGAAATATAATATTTTCATATAAATACTCAAGATATTTTTTAAGATACAATAATTTGATATATTATATAATAAATTATTAACAAATATTATCTTTTTTTATTAGATGGTAAAAGAAAATGATGACTTCATAAAATAATTTTTCATCATCCTCGATGGTATATTTAACTGGCTGATACACACGAACTACCGAGCTACTATTTTCACAGATTTTATCTTATTTTTAGATGTTTAATGAACCCTCATTTGGCAGTGCTTAATTTTATGCATTTTTTTAGCAGTCTCCAAAAATATATTACTTTGTTCGCGGTATATAATACACATGACTTGCAAAATAGACGAACTGATTTACAATATTTTATATTGTCTAAAAATTAGTTAAATACGTTATATTGTTTTAATAACTGATTTAGAACTATAAAATTAAATTATTTTAATTTAAAAGCTAATTTATGCTCGAAGATAGCATACGTATACAATATGCCATTTTAAAACATCTCAACATCAGTTATAATAATCCTTGACTTTTATTATGATTACCGAATCCACATTCTATTTTGAAAAGTCGATTCATTTAATAATTCAATAAATAAATGGGCTATTTTCATATTTTGACAATATTTTACTAAATATTAACATGCATTAATAACTATAACAAGCGGTTACTCACTTTTGTGTTTTGAGTTGTTTTTCCAGATTTTCTTTAACAGCGACATTTTCTTTTTTAACTGTCGTGTACGCTCGCTGAGACTGCTTTTTCACAGTATACAGAAATCACTTTATTTCTTTATTTAAGAAGGAACAAAATAATATGAAAATATAAATTCTACTGATATTATGTTAGTAGAAGCGAAGAAAATACTCGTGAATTCTAATTATGTTTTATAGACAACACGTTTAGAAGAAAAAGTAATGTTTATTTACAAACATGTGTATCTATCACAATTTCAGAGACGTGTTATTTCGCTGACTGCTGATATTGTACTGAATCCTGGCTCATGTCTTATTGAGAATTATAACACAGGCTGATTGGTTGGGAGCTTATCAAACAAGTCGCTCTCGCTTGTGTGATGCAGGTTGCGATTTGTTTGTATACATTTAACAAATTATTTATCACGTAAAATGTGGCAAACTAAACTTAACGTAAATTTACCGCGTGCTTTTAATAATATTATTGTACTGATTGTTTTTGTTATTTTTTATCATGAATAATGCGTCAAAACTGATTTCAACGATGTCAAATCAGTGTGAAAAATAAGAACGATGCAAAATATATTGACGTTATATATTTATAAACATACATATTTAAAAAATACATTTATAGGTTAATACAATCAATTTAATATAGTCCTCGAGTTACGTGATTTTTTTACTCAAAGGTTTTGACGTATGTTATAAATCGCGTAACTGGAGTAACATATCTGTTTTTCAATATGTGAATTTAAGTTGGTAACCTAGATAGTTGATCGAAAAACGATGTCGCCTAATGTATAATTTCACAGAGTTAACGACTTCTCGTTTTTTTAGCTTTTGCGTGTAGTAATATTGTATAACTTCCTTCCAAGAATTATAATTTCTTATTTATGAATTAATTCATGAAAAATTCATACTTCTCGTTTATTTCAGTACGCGCGTATAATATTTTGTTACTTCACTGTATATTCAGTCTAAATTTTATTTCATCTTTGTTATGCTTGCAACTAATTTATTTTTTTGAAAATCGCGTAACTGCAAATTTACGCCAGTCATGATCGCGTAACTCGAGTACTACCTGTATTTACAAGATAACTTATTCATCTTCATTAACGATAGTTAATGTGATGTTTGAAAACCTCTAAGCAATATTGAATTAATTCGATGTATTAAAATCCAAAGATACAGGAGTGGATGGCCTAAGGTTTGGGTTATAGGCTGACGATCAATTCTTGTGGAAAAACGTGTCTAAGATATGTTGCTTACGGTGCAGAATAATCATCTTCACACTTTTGATAACCATATGTTCCACTTTAGTCATGTTGGGATTATAATATTTTGAAGAAAATCGCAGTAGTCAAATGATTAGAGCTTATAAACAAGTATTATTGCACGTGAATTTCAACCATCTCTCTTATTCCCAAATATAAACTTAATGCGATGTCGTCGTACTGAGAGTTCAAATTAAATTTTTATAATATTCAATATCAGTCAATGATTTTAATTTCACTACTTGTGATACATTTATAGTTTGCATAGCAAAGTCCAAGTTCAAACTATTCTTTATCTCTTATAAAATATTATGCGTAATACAGATATTTTATAATAATATCAGATGGTTTATTTAACATTTGCGCCCATTCAAATGCGATTTCTAGGTTTTAGATAATGTTACGGAAACAATGTGGTGAAATGAAATCTGTGAATAATTTATTGCAGGCTAATTTTGGCCCTTGGTGTAAAGACTTCTAATAAGTTTGTTCTTATCGCATATCAAGTTTAGAATTTGAAAAAAAAAATTTACGTTTTAGATACTTTTGTTTTGGTTAGCATGAGTCAGCTCCGAAAGCTGGAAAGCTATGGATCTTTCATAATATATATGTCGACATTATCTCCCCAATACACTGTGCATACTTACTTATAATATTTACTAATTTAGATATCCCGGCTTCGGACTTAAGTTAATTACCTACTCATTCAATTTTAAAAGAAAAAAAATAACTGGAATTATTAAGATGACAAAGTCATTTCCACATTTGGGAGAGAATAATGGTGTTGATTTTGATGTGACCTGATATTAACTATTGTCTAAAGCTGCTTGATAAAAATTTGTTATAAGCTGAAAACTTTATACGTACATCTCCCAAACGACAACTCTAATTTTCAAACAATTCTAACTTTGCATGAAATTGTAAATAAACATATTACAAATTGTTTGTATTCCTCTCGAAATACATTGTATCCGTAGGAAATTTAGATAACACGGAAATGAAATAGCAAAAACATTCTAAAAAATCTGGCAACGAGAAGAAAAAATGAAAAGTCTTCTAAGACAAACGCGGGAAATATAAACCAGTCGCATACTTACGGGCACTTTTTATGTATTGATTTTCTTAGTATTGGTCAGCGAGATATATTTAGATGAAAATTGTGCCAATTTTTTTGTGAACAAACAGCAAAAAACACATTTATATTGTATGATCTATTATGTAGGTGTATATTAAGTCTGGCTAGCTCATTTCTCTTAAAATTATCTCATAAGTAATTCGACCTTGCTCTGCTATCCATGTGACATTTATGATGGTATTAAAAACTATATGAACAATCAAAACAGGTCACACGTTAGTTTTCTATTATATTTTAAACATATTTCGCTAATATTCCTTAGATTCTGTAATTAAATAATACACGTGATTTTTTTAAATTTTAATTGCAAATCACGTGTTTTCTGAGTTCAAAGCAAGTCCATGCGCTAAATACAGCTGGATTTTTAAATATTATATTTATTTACAGCGTGATTCGCTTACAGATTTTATTTAAAACGCACATTATCAGACTTCACACCGTATTCCTCAATTTATTTATATAATGTTGATGAACTTATCTTCAGTTTGATAAAGCCGAAAATAAAATCGTAATAAAAAAATAATATGAATGATCGTGTCAACAGTGACTAGCCTTGTTGAGTCATTGACGTAAATCAAGGACTCGGCAGCCTGGACAAATCAAAATATATAATCAATTCCAGAATAATATTTGTAAATATTATTTTCTATTTCCAGCATTTTTAATTACGCGTCATTATATTCATTACTTCCCATTACAGTAATAATAAAATATGATTGTTTTTGCATTCAGTGTCTTGCACAAAGTTGTACGAGAGTGATAAGGTTTTAAAAATTATTTTTCTATAATTGAGAAAAACAAAATAAAAATTTCATTGAGCTTTACGAACGGGCGGGACAATAGTTCATACACATTACAAACAATTAGCAAATAAGTATTTTTTTTTTGAAATAAATATTAACGTGTATTCATTTCCTGGTGAAAAAACGTTTCGTAAATATTATTGTATTTCACGTCTTCCTTTACTGATTCGGAGTAGTATGCTATCATTTATTTATGGTAATAATAGTCACTAAAATTCCGACCGCTTCGTTTTGAACTGGTTCTCAGTATAAAATATTATATTATATTACATTTATATGAAATTCTATTTCATTTAGTATATCATAAACCATAACTATTTTTTCTTTGAATGGTAAATCATTAGTATGTTTAACACACGTAAAACTACGGTTTCTAATATTGGTAAATCTAAACAATTATACAACACATTATTGTCTTTTATTAAATATTTATTTCATTTATAATTACTAAGATCTATAATATCACTTTTCCTATGCAGGGTTTCAGCGAATGAATGTAAATCAATATTTGAAATAAACATAATAAATTTCCCAAAAAGAACAATTCTATAATAAAATCGCACAATAAGTGAACAAAAAAAGTATTACTTAATAATGTGTTGCTTTAGTTTGATAAATAATATAAATGTGGACGATATGGGTGCTCAATATGTACAAACTTATCTTGACTTATTATTAGGTATCTTAAGTTATTAGTTATCTATTCCTTCAGTTTGGTTTTCATTGTTTTGTGATTGCACAAATTTTAATTTCCGAGACAATAAGACTGCAAACAATGATACAGCGCCCCTGAAACTGAGCCAAGGGAGTGGAGACATCTCCTAGAGGCGGCTAAGAACCGCATCAGGTTATAGTACCGATGATAAAAGATATAAGAAAAATAAAACATTGACATTTTTACACATACTTCTTTATTTAAATTTTTTTATATTTCAACAAAAACACAACAGTTAACATTCATTTAATGAAACCATTTAAATTAATTTTATTCTAAATAATAAACGTCAACAATGCATCGATCCAATTTTACTTATGGTATGAAAATATAATTAGTGATTGAAAAATCAAATAAACTACAAAATATTATCTAAGATAAAAACAATTAGTATTTTTAAAATACAAGGTACATCAAGTGTTGAAATGTCGTCATATAGAATTTTTATAGTTATAATAATATTATTCACCATAATAAATACTAACATTTAATCGAGTTTAAAAATCTTACATAACAAGAAATAAACTATATGCATAAAAGTGAGAACACAAAAATAAATCAGATACACATTCTATGCTTTTATTAAAGTGGATAAAACCGTACTAAATAATTTGCTTTTATTACCAATAATAAGTTTATATTTTTAAATGGTTTCTTTCAAATATTGAAATATTGTGGCATAGTTTAACATAATATCACTCAAAAAAAGAGTCACATTCAATTGCAAATGTGTTGATATGATTTTGCATTTCCTTGTCTGAGATGGTAACTATTTCAACATTCAGCTCTAAAACAGAGTGTTATTTAAATTCAAATAGTTTTTTTAGGGTGGGAAGAAATGGGCACTGTAGTACAAGTTGGTTAGTAAAATATTTAATAAATAGCACATCAGGGCTTGGGTCATTTAACAAATAAAAACCCCCATAATAATTTTACAGAAGTTACAATTAAAGAATACTTAATCGAAAGCACTATTACAGTCAAACTTGGTTATATTGTTTTTACATATTATGATATTATGTGAAATGAACGAAAAGCCTCATTAAATTATGCATATTTTCATAGGATAGCTCACTGTTATACCGAACGTTTGGATATACACTTGGTATTCAATTGAATATTGTAAATTATGTATGTTTTCTTTGGTGTCTTAAGTGTCAAGTGTGTTAATATTGTAGAAAAATATTTTTTTATTTAAATTAACTCAAAACTGAAAGTTAGTGAAACAGATTTAACGTGTTACGGTTACATCATAGAATTTGTGTTGGTCCCCTGGTTGTCATTATATCCAAGTTGAACTGTATTTAGCTTTAGAATGAATTTTGAAATTTGGTAATAGAAAAACTATTAAGCAGATGTTGTATTCACTCAGTGAGACAACCCTTACACTGGCAATTTTTGATGATTGACAATTGTTTAATATAAGAGATATTCTATGAATACCAATGTGAAATTTCAATGTGTCTATATATTTATTTTAATGTAATTAATTTATTGGGTTTATAACATACTTCTTTCAAGGTCTCTATAATTGATTAAGAAATTACTACAATATTTACTTAATGCTATATGTAATCTCTCCCTGTCAATCACTTAACTAACACATATATCTGTTATGTAAGTATTATATAAGCTGGCACATAATGGATATAAACAATTTTTCAATATTGCGCCGGAAGTAACTTCCCAAAATTAGTAAGTAGTTACATACTTGCTTTCCTCTCTGCCACCTGTTGTGCAAGTGTACAGTGAGAAGTATCCCAAGAGCAGTTTCCCAAGACCTTGGTAAGTATGCACTATAGTGTGATGTTTCTTTTTCTAACTAAACCCTGTTATGAGAACCTATTTTGACAAGTAACCTTCTCACATGCCGTAAAAGATCAAATATTTTGCAATGGCTGATCACTTCCATTAGTTATTGATTAAAATAGAAGCTTATCATTTTCAACCAAACATGGGGACAGTTCTAAAAAATGTGATTTACATCCTTCAATTATTATAATACTGCATATTATTATTTATTTTTTGTATAAAAGCTACTTATGAATTAATAGTATTTTTTTTTAAGATACATTAATAACAATAATTACCAAAAAAATATTTGAAAATTCCTTTTAAAATTTGTGTATTTTACAATTTATAGTAAAATACCTCACATAGAATAGTTACAATGTATGCTGAACTCATCAGAATGTATGCAGACAAATGGCAAATAAGCAGCAAGTAATTATTTTATCTCTTCATGGCCAAAAATAATCAAAAAATTGGTTTGTTTATACAAAGAAGTTAGATTGAAAAATTTCAGAAAAGGGTGCCGTCTATCGAGAGGCTGATCTGATGACAGTTTTAACACTTGCCAATAACGCAATGTTGAAAAGTTTAAGTCATTGCATCCAATCATTCAAATCTAAATAAACAAAGATAATAGTCTACCATTTGAATTACTCAATATTTTGATATAGACTGTAAAATATATTTCAACATAATAAATTTAAAACATCCAATACTTACTAGCTACGTTTTCAACAGATTTTTGCATTGATGTAGTTCAAAACTACATCAGTGCGGTCATTCATAATTATAATACATAAATATATCTCAATAAAACATGTGTAAAAAAATTTAACATCTATATAGTTATACTTAAAAAAATGGTAATTAAAAAATATTGACTTGCACACGATCTTTAGTAAATTCATAATGTATAATGGTCTTATTTATATCAGATATGATTAATTTTTATCATTTCCATGAATATATAAAAAATTTAAATTCTTAAGCTCTATTTTCGTTTTCTATCTTGTGTACACTTTGGGCAATACCATTTTCCCTTTGGTTTAATAGTGAGACCGACACATGCAAAATGAAACCACTCAATTGGGCAATCAGGATTATCGCATCCAATCATCTCTCCATAAGAAACTTGATGACAAAGACAGTAAGTAGGTTCATTTGGGTCAACAGGCATGTCTAGAACATCACTTGGGTGACCGATTCCTGATGACAAATCCTCGCTATCATCTTGATCTTTAACACCTCCAGTTCCTGTCCCAATACCTTTTCTTTGATGTTTTTTCTTACCGGTTCCACCTCGAACAGTACCTGTATCGTCTTCACTTGAAGCACCAGAGCGCTTTTTCTTCCCTGGTCCAACAGTTCCAGTTTTGTCTCCACCCTTCAACTTTTTCCTGCCTTTCTTACTGCCGGTGGGATTAGATTCCTGTTCCGCTGCGGCTGCTTGCTGAGCAGCCCGAGAGTTTTTCGCTTTATCTTGTATTTCAGCATCAAAAATAGCTAAATCTGAGTCCAATCTTCTTATGTGTTTATCGACAAGCTCATAAGTTTGGATTGCGAGTTGTACTTTATCGTCGCAATACTCTTTGGCCCTGTTAAATAAACCTTGAATTGAGTCGAGTTTATCTCTTTTAGTGTCACTATCCATCGAGGGAATATTTGGTAAAAATTCATCAGCATTAAAATCGATGGTCTTCATAAGGTTATGAGCTCTATCATCCAAATCTCGCATCAATTTGAAATTCCGCTGTAGTTCTATAGGTAAATGCTGTAAACTGTCAAGGTAATGCTCTAAATACAGCGCGGATGTCATATTAATTGTTTAACTTTTAATCACGCAACCAAAATACTTTGGAATCTAAGCACACTATTGAGCGCCTTCAATATATCCGAAATAAATTATATTTGGCAAAATACATACGGACGTCACACCTTGTCAAAACAATAATAATTCTTTACCATTACAATGTTGGTAAATCACAAACGTCAAACGTTCGTCAATTTATTGTGGATACATCATCAACTTGACTTAATCAAAACATATAATATTAAAATGGCTTTTCTGAAAAAATATACAACTTAGTACATAATTATCAGTAGGTAAAAAAATGATTTTTTCATGAATACGATTAATTCGTGTATTATTTAGTTTTCCTCCAGAAAACTTTACTATATTATAATATAATAAAATATATGCATTAATTTGAACTGCAGTACCTAACAAAAACAAAAATTAATTTAATAGCAACGTTATTATTTCTGAAATATGTTAGATTGCTATATTTACAATAAAAAAAAATGAATATGCTAAAACCAGTGCTTTTAAAATAAAACTATTATTTGGTTAGTATTTTTTTATATGAATAAAATAATAGGAGTATAATAATTAATATTCTTTTACTCGGCGATTCATCAATTAATCTGTTTCACCGATATTCATAGACTAACTACTCTATGAACACTTACCGTGGAAAATGTTTACGTTTTTGACATAACAAAACAAGACTGAATCGCCGAATGCCATTTTGAATTTTTGAAGTGTATAATCGTTAACGTTATAGTGTTTCATTTTGTGACATTGCGTATTTAACATAATCTAATCCAAGTCGTTTAATCATCCAGAATTATTTTTACGAATCATTGAAAACGAAATTCAATGCACAATGACGTCCGCCTTGTATTTAGAACATTATCTGGACAGTTTACAACATTTACCCATAGAATTACAACGAAATTTTAAACTTATGAGAGACCTCGATGATCGAGCTTACAGTTTAATGAAAACCATTGATTTAATGGCTGCTGAATTTTTACCCAACATTCCAACAATTGACAGTGACGCCAAGAAAGAGAAAGTTAATGAAATACAAGGACTGTTCAATAAAGCGAAAGAGTACGGAGATGATAAAGTGCAGCTTGCCATTCAGACGTATGAGCTAGTCGATAAACATATTAGAAGACTGGATTCAGATTTAGCCAGATTTGAAGCTGAAATTCAGGACAAAGCTCTTAATTCGCGTGCCGCCCAACAAGCCGCAGCTGCCGACCAAGAAACTAATACTCCCACCGTAAAGAAAGGTCGAAAGAAAGTGAAAGGAGCGGAGAAGGCTGGCGTCACTGGACCTGTTAAGAAAAAACGCTTAGGGAATAGCAGTGAAGATGAAAACGAAGGAAATGCAGCAACTACTAGAATGGGAGCCTCAGCTAAGAAAAAGCAATCCAAGAAAACTATCAGTACAGGTGTTGGAGGAGTTAAAGACCAAGACGATAGCGAGGATTTATCTTCAGGAATTGCCCATCCAAGTGATGTTTTAGACATGCCAGTAGATCCTAACGAACCGACTTATTGCCTTTGTCACCAAGTGTCTTACGGAGAGATGATTGGATGTGATAATCCAGATTGTCCTATAGAATGGTTCCATTTTGCATGTGTTGGTCTTACTATTAAACCAAAAGGCAAATGGTATTGTCCAAAGTGTACCCAAGACCGCAAAAAGAAATAGAGTATGCAATAAATTTGACTGTTATCTAAATAAGTCTGAAAATTAACATGACAACACTGCTTTCTTGGTGTTATAAAATTTAAAAACTACTGAAAGGGAAACAAATCTCCATATATGTATAATTATAATGTTTTAATTAATTTAAGTTTAACTGTTGGATTTATCTTATTTCCTTTCAATTTACTTTGACATGATGTCAAAATCTACTTATCAATTTCACAAGTATAGGTTGATAGGTTCCCATCTATCAACTCATTAAGAAAAATGGAATAAGTGAACATAATATTATTTAAGTTTTATTTGTTTAGATACTTAGTATTATAAAGATGATACTCATAAAAAAGACTGGACATAAAATTAGTACGTCTGTATTATTAAGTAGTTTTTTTGTGCCAGTGAGCCATCATCAATTTATCTATTCATTTATTAATTTCAGAAATTCAGTTAAGTACCTTTATTTAGAGGTATATTGCATAATATATTATATTGGTCTACTAAAACATGAATACTACGCAATGCATCCAAAAGTTACTGTTGCTTGTCAATCTTTTCACACCTTTTCAGTGCGTACCAGCTTCTACAGCTCCACCGAATATATCATTTAGGTAATATGAAGCAGTCCTCCAGGACATCAATCTGGTCAGCTTGAATTGTTGTACTTTTTTTTCAGAAAAAATGTATTTAATTAAGATTTCCTACAACTAACATTTCTTACAACTATGCAAATCCAACATATTGTGATTTTTGTTTAGAGGGATAATATTGTGTCTTATAACTAAACTAAATTAATTGTATTTTATGCATTCTATTATATTTAAAATTCAACAATGCTTGAAACTTTATTTATTAATGTGTATTAAAGAAACGCAAAACAATGTTCAAGTTTATAACATTTTTGTGGAATTGTAGCAGATCGTCTCTTATCCATTTGATTCATATAACATGCTATGTGACTTGCCATGCCAAAAATTCTACTCGGCAACTAATAGAATAGTGTCCGAATTGTATATGTGTTATTATAATTGTTTTTTTTATGTTGTTTACTATGGTTAATCTGATAGAAGTTATGAAGCAAGCACTAAAGTAGTGTCGCACTTATTACTCGATAAAACTATAACAAAAGCATACTAAATACCACAAAAATTTTCATCATCTTACTCAATAATCATGTTACAGGATTCATAGAAAATCTAAAACTTCTTTCCTCCTTCATAATATTGTTATAGTTGTATGGAGGGATTAATTTGTAACATCAACAAGATCTTATTTGTCTTTTCACCCGCTTCACCTCTCAATAAAATGAATAAATGCTGGTCACAAAAACAATTTATTTTAAAATTCTTAATAAGTTTTGTACCCAGTTTTTATTCACTATTATGAGTTATTTCAACACTATTTCTTTGATTATATTATTAAAATGTATTAGTTTTGGCTACATATCGTGTAATTATTATCTGACTATTGATTGTTTGAGATGATTTTACATTATATTTATAAATAATATGCCTTGTTATTTAATTGCATGTTCGAATACAAAATTAATTTTTTATTTGTCTGTATAAAAGATAATATAATAGCATCCAATGTTGTTCCATAACTTTTACTAAATTTGACATGTTCTTGTAAAATATTTATTCATTATAAAAATATTATAATCAAATAGTAAAGGAATGTTTATTTTATTCTACAAATTATTCTGATGCCCGTGTGGATTAAAAAATTATTACAGATTGTGTTGTACATACTTTATGAAACATGATAGGGATTCTCTAGTACTATTGGTGTAAATCAACTCGCTGATAATTTTCTTACCGTATGTGAAGACCTTATGATTGCTTCATATGAATATCGACAGATTACAATACATAGCCAATAGTAGGATAGTGTCATAATATGCAAACATTACACATATATCTTTTTGTTGAGCCCATTCTATAATATGTACTAGGAAAATGATCTTCCTCTGGAGGATGTCTAAGCACACATTTACTTAGTAAGCTACTCTACTTGGCATAACAGTCATTCAAAAATTTGTTTTGAAAAATGACAACCTTTAAATAAGGAACCTAAAAAGAGAATATTAGTGGGAGTTCTTTAAAATATTGAATAATTTAGATGCCTAACGTAAGTGATTGCTCTAGTAAAACTAATGGCATTTCACAAAGCGACATCACTCACTATCCGAATGGGAATAATAAGAGTAACTTTCTACTCTTATGTGGAATGTTTGGGCCCCATGTAGTCTATACAAACCAAATATCACCTGATCAGTTAAAGCATTTTGCTATACCTGACATTGAAAAGAGAATAAGTCATTTTCACAGATACTAGGGCTGTGGTAGTAAGACTTTATTTTATAGAAGGTAAGAAAATAGACGATGCTCAACACCACACGATGAAAATTACAATAATATATCTGGCTTCGCATGCTGCGGATGCCTCTAATCTAGAGTCTTAACCAGACCTATATCTTACATTTGGCATCTTGGAAGGCTGTTTAATAATATATCGTCGTCAATACAAAAATACCTCGCATTTTCTAAAAATTTAACTAGTTGTTCAGAAGCTAAAAACTGAGTTTTGAGAATTACGAATTGTTTTTTTTAAAACATCAAAAATATGCTTAGTAGTTATAAATATGAGAATGTATGTTCACAAATAAAATACCTTAAAAATTTAAGGACAGGTAGGTTAATAGCTTCTATATAGATCTACAATACGTGAGAGGTTTTCAAAATGACATTTTGCATGAATGGGCACATAGAAGATGCAAAGAAATATTTTTGATTAAATAACAGTATTTTCAATTGATAAAATGACCGAAACTCTATGCAACATCATACAATATTAAATTTAACACTAACTTTTGTAAAATTGCCCATAGGAGGTATTCCTATTGACGACAATATAAAATATATTTTACTATGAGATGCCAACCTAACTTGCAAAAATATTGGCTATTGGTTGGAATTCTTAGAAATAATGTTGTCCACATACTTCACGTAAGGTGGGTATGGAAAAAAGAAGACAGAACATAAGCACATGAATCAATGTATTAGTAGGCAGTAAAAGCTTTTCAGAAACTTTTGAAAGTCAATGTAAAATGAAAACCAAGAATTATTTTGATAGCTTTTACAGATGCTTACAATTAACCTCGTTATATCTATCACTCATTTTTAAATTTTCATGATAGTTTGTAATTGTAATGTAATTGCGAGAAGACTTGTGAAAATACGAAATATGGACAGCAGAACCTTGGTTTACGAGTATAATTCATTCCAGAATTTTTTGTAATTGAAAATGGTTGAAAGCAAATTTCCCCATAAGAAACAATGAAAACTCAAGATGATTTGGTCCACAATCCAAAAATAGGCAAACAAAAAAAAAAAACAGTCGGATCTGGTTATATAAAAACTCACGGGACAACCTGTTTTGTTTCATTATATCGAAGTTTCGTCAAAAAAGGTATAGGCTTTTTTCCAGTCTGCCATATGTTTGTTATACTGGAAATTTCGGTATTTGCTATAGTAGAATTTGACTGTACATACATACCTTTTCAGTTTAAAAAAAAAACATTAATTTAATCAAGGCAAAAAAAAAGTAAGGGAGAAGAGGGTTATTGTGTGGGATGACTTTCATTGTCTCTAACAGAATCACTGTTATCTTTGCTGCTGTATTTTTTTAGTGTACATATGACTGAAAATTTAGTTGATCAACTCAATGAACGAGATCCAAATTTGTAAATAAAATAAATAACTCAGGTATGGAGATCAATAAAGAAGATATTGAAGTGATGAAATGTATTTATATTTCTAAGTTTGAAACAGGTTTTTTTATGATACATAAAGTCATATATAAAAAATGCCGATTTAATGGCGGTAGCCAAAGTAACAAAATGGATTTCCTAAATTAATATATTTTCTTCACTTATCACTAATCTTAAAGGTAAGTAGTACATGTACACACTAAAATATTGATAGCAGATCGACCAATAATTATTATTGGTAATGCACAAAGGGAAACAAAAAATAATAGTAACAATTATTTTTTTATAATAAAATTAAATTTAACGGTTTGAAAGTAAATTTGTGTCAAAATTCGGTGATATTTATACTATCGCATAATAATTAAATCTTTGAATGTTTTTTTTCATTATTATTACCGATGCCTAACTACAGATTTCTTCTATCAATGATATCTATAAAAAATAAATGCCAAATTGTATTAAATTTCATACAACTCACTTGATTGATATATGCATTCATTCTGTTAATAAAGATACAAACCTGACATAGTAAAATTGTGCTTAATACCTTGGATGACAGAATCAGCACTGGCATAGAAAACCTTTAACGGTTTAACTGAACACCGACTATGACCCCATTTTACTAATGGATTCGTTGTATAATGAATGTAGAGCCGACGATTATCTGAATACAATGTCTCAGACATGGTAAATATACCATTTGGAGAAATATCTCAATTTCAATTAACTTATCAAGAATGATGAATAATATCAAACATTTGACAAGAATCTACTGTGACTTCCTCGAGTACTTTGAATTGAGAAATTATGGGAACAGAGTTGTTGAAAAAGCTTAAAATTACAATTATTCGAATTGTAGGTACATAATTAAAGTGTTAACTCCAACATTCGATAGTTTCTATAAAAATATTCTCTGGGAAAACAGATAATGCACCTTATACAATATGTATGCAGCGTAGGAAACACAGAAAAATGAAGAGCAAATTTCGGAATTTTATAAGACTACAAATTTATAGAATACGCTTAGTTGAAAGAAGAAATTTCCATAAAAAAATATATCTCATAATACCTACTTGCTTCAATTCAATATTTAGTGGACATAAGCATTATATTACCTAACGTGAAAAAAAATGTAATGCTTATTAATAACTAGATAAATTTGGCATTCAGTAATGTGTACATTCATTTGCGTTGAATTCAAACCTGATATAAAATAATGTATAAAATTTTGTTTTACATAAAATATGCATGGCAAAGAATGGTTAATCGATATATCAGCTTCCCAAGGTATATACCTATTATCACACTACTGTGAATATATTAATAATAATGAACATTAAAAACTAAATAATGTAATATCCATTGCCAATTCTCAACTCATTACGATTGTCTCATAAGTTAGTATTATAAAATCTTGTTAATTCATAATTAGAAAATGGGAATTTGGAAAAACTTTGTAATGAAATCTTCTTGTTTAAGAAATTTTGTAATAAATTTAAATTACAGCAAATGTTAATTATTTGAATTATCAAGATTATGCCATACAGTAAGTAGTCCTCGAGTTAAGACATCAAAATTTGTGGTTAAAATGCATTATTGTTTATTTTTAAAACATCCGATTTTTTATATGACATTTAACTTACAACCATTTTGATATATAAGAAGTGACGAAATGTGATTTTGCATAAGCCGGGGACCGACTGTATTAAGATTTAATGGGTTTTGGAATCGATAAAATATGACTTCCAGCATAAAATATATTGTAATAAATACACGCCTTAGATAAATAACTCCTGCTTCATTGAGTATACAAAATTTGTTATACTAAAAATAAAAATAAGAGAATGCAATAAAAATTTGGAGGCATGTAACAATTCGTTGCTTGTCGACCTTTGCATTTAAAAATCTCATCAATTCACATAGCAATAAAGCAATAATTTTAATATTATAATTATTTAATAGACATATCATGTACGCTGATGTACTATCATAGTAAAGGCTACCTTTGCTTCCTGTCTTAAAGAATTAGCACATAATATAATACATTTTCAATTGTCCAACTAAGATAAAACTAAAACATGGGTTAATCCAGTTATTCTAATGAACAAATCAATAAATAGTCTAATATAACCAGCCTACTATAGATATGTGTGTGTGTATGTGTCAATATTAACAACGCGATACTGACGTCTATCTGTTCGCCTTTTCAATTATTTGAATCCCAAATGGGTCAAGTTTTGAGGTATCGGACTTAAAATTAATAAAGATATAATTATATGTATTTAAAGTGAAACATATTTTTATATGTAAAAAATATTTTACGATTATTTAAATGCTAAGATGGAATACTCGGGTTCTCCATTTTGAAGTGCATTATAATTCATTATGCAAGATATTCAAAATATTATGAAGTCCAAACTTTTACAGCCAAAGAATGCCATCGCCTTTTATTTAATAACAACCGTTATGAAATCAATAAAATATGACACATCACAATATAATAATATAGTATGTATTATAATAAATTATTATAGTCCTTTTTCGGACATCAGTATTCTTTTCAAATGTGTTGTTGATTTGAGGGGGGTAAGAGAATAACCCAATTTGATAATATTTATTATTCTAATGTCTTAATAAATGACAGATAATACAGAAATATAATATATCATTATCCAAATTTACAATCCAAGGTACCTGAAAATAGGCCCTACCATTATGAATGCTATACAGGACAATATTTTAACCATTATGAAAAATATTGAGTCTGATAATTCATTTGTTAGAAATACAAGATTGGCTAAGGAGCGTTATATGACACGAGCAATGGTATAACTATGATCTGGATAGTCAATATTGATAATTGCTAACAAAATAATGGGGAAATTATAATATTATTAACAGTTCGGTGAGTGATTGATATATTGTGAATCATCCAATTTTAAATAATTCCAGATGATTTGCGTCCGTTTTTTGGAACAAGAAAAAAATGGCCGC
Organism: Rhyacophila evoluta; assembly: GCA_022683975.1. Taxonomy (NCBI): domain Eukaryota; kingdom Metazoa; phylum Arthropoda; class Insecta; order Trichoptera; family Rhyacophilidae; genus Rhyacophila; species Rhyacophila evoluta. The sequence continues at coordinate 4,049 of JAGVSQ010002880.1, read as the reverse complement.
AGAAACACATTTTAGTTTCTTTGGCAAGTGTCACTCTGTGAAATGTCAAACCTACATGAAACAATTTCTGTCTAAAGCAGGGACGGTTGTACATAAAAATATTAACTCTGTCATTTCATTCATTTAAAAATTCCCTGCAGTTAAAAGGAAAAAAATCGTTGCACAATTGTCACCTTCAAACAAGGGTTTCATATTTTTCAAAAAGATCATCATCATCACCAGACGCAGCCGCCCTATCAGAAGAGGAAGCACGACCTCTAAAAGATGACTCGTCAAAGCGGACTCGGTGATTGGAGACATTTCCACGGCTCCTGCGTTCGTCGGCAGAGCCAAAGTCATCATCGGCTGCGCTTTGACTTTTGGATCTCACTTTAGGATGACGAACAACCGTATCAAAGCCTCCGGAGCGGCGGGAATAGGCAACAGAACACGTCGATGTTTGCCTCTTGAACCCATCAGTTCCAGAAGCAGCTTCTGGATGTGAGAGAGTGTACCCTCTTGTCATTGATTCATTCCGTTTGGAACGACAATCCATGGTTGCATACGAAGGCTTCGCATTAAAACTTTTGTTCTGCCGTTTAGGAACAATTTCAGGAGCCTCAACGCCGCTCTCACATTTGTCATTGAACCTTTTTATAACATTAGAAACAGAATTTTCATCTCCATCCTTGGATTCAGGTCGTTTCGACACCGGTTTAGATTGAATCTCAGCAATGGGTGTTTTAAAACTTGCTTCCTCTTTTCGTCGAAGCGGAGTAGCTGGTGCTGGGGACTCTCTCAGTTTATCGCGGGGTGGGACGGTGCTGACTCGACCATCAAAGTCAGCTGATTGGCTCTTTTCAAAACGGCGTCGCGGCCGAGGCTCTGGAGATGGGATCGCTGTGGCCACATCGGAAGAAACTTCCTTCTCACGATTTATAGCTATTGGCATTGGTGGTGGTCTGAGACTCTCAAAACTGCTCATTGGCTTTCGATCGCAGAATCTAGAGGGTGTGACGATTTCCTTTCTTATTATCACCTGAGTGTTACCATCTATTTCAGAGCGCAATGGAGGGATGCCAGGTTCCCGAGGTCGGTCACGACGTGGCGGTGGATCACAGTTTTGATTGAAATTTTTAATGACCTGTGACACAGCAACAGGTCGGACATCAATATCTGGAGAGCAATGTGCTCCATTGGCTGGTTCCGGCTCAATCCGAACAATTGATTCAGCAGAGTTCACATTGACATCCCCATCGGTTTTAGGAGCAGGGGGGTTCTCAACGACTTGAATGTTCCCTAATCTATTAGATGGCGTAGTTGACGCTGTTACAATGGGTTCTTTTCCTTTAGAAATTTCAGGGACAGAGGTTGATACAGAAGTTATCAATGTTTTTGCTGCACTCGCTGAACTGCTACGATCAGCAGACTTCTCCAGAGAATCTTTGCGGTTGGGTTCGATTTTTCTGAGCGAATCATTTAGACCATTTCCCCGCTTTTCTGCTTCAGTTTTGATAACAGTGGCATCAGAATCAGAACGTCCTACGTCGGAGTCGAGATCAACAGACTTGTCACTACGGGCAGCAGCAGAGCGGCGAGGCTCTGGTGTCCTGCGTCTGGCATTATGGCTTTTGAGTTTGGTCTTGTCATGAGTAGAGTCGGAGCGGTGTCACGCGGTCGAGGCATCAGGTTCAGCCCAGCCGTCGGAATCACCCTCCGACTCACTGGCGCTGTCGGACTCGCTAAACTCTACAGCTACACGCCGCGCCAGGATGCTGGCCACATCATGTAGTGCCGCACCACCGGTTGTCGATCCTGTCCCACCAGTATCACTCGCTCGGGACCCGTCCGTCTTCTCTACTTTACGTAGTTTTATGCCTGAAAACAAAAAAGGTAATTTCATACTTGGCACTTAAAATTTACCCTTACCATTTAAATGAGTATTGGAAAATCCTTAAGATATTTAAACGCCAACAAAAAAATAATGTTGCATAGTATAATAAACTCATAGAAAATGATTTTGGGCATGTATTTCCCTTTTTTATTCAATTAACCCAATAATTTAATTAATATAATATGTTATTACAAAATTCTGAAGGAGCTATGTTTTACAAACGATTCAAAAAAAAATACTACATTTCTTAATAGTTGAAGCAATAAATTAAAATTAGTCATTTTATCAACAATGTAAGCTTTTAGTTGAGTTGAATGAAATTAAACTAGCAGACCTGTAAACAACGGGAAAAATACATTAGGAGAAAACTGCTGGAACTCACCATCTCGAATAGCCTTCAAGAGGTCATCACGAGGATCAATCAGAGGTGCTGGAGGTGGAGGTGCTGCCTTCAACTGCTTTGAAAAGGCAGGAGACCGAATATCCCCATTAGCGACAGGTGGAGGTGGGGGAGGTGTATGATCCTCAGGGGGTGGAGGGGGCAATGGTGGTGGAGGAGGAGGAGCAGGTGGAGAGAGAGGCGGCGGTGGAGTGGAAGAATGAGACTGGCGAGCCGCGTGAGGATGTGGTGGTGAAGCCGGGGGTGGGGGTGGAGGAGGAAGAGCATCTCTAGCAGGGGTAGACCGTCGGGATGGGGTGCCAGGAGCGGGAGGTGAGAAGGTGCCAGGTGGCGCTGGAGGAGGTCCGGCGGGCCTCTGCTGTTGTCCACTGCGTCGAGGAGTTCCTCCTCCAGAATAAAGGCTCTCAGATGAAAGTGGTCCTGTTCCATACATTGGCTCATCCCCTAGAAATGTATGACACAACTATTAGACTGATATTTTACATTACTGAAGCCAATAAACAGTTTCCCATATTTAGATAGATAGTTTTTAAATCTTTGGACAATTTTTTTTTCTTACATGGGAATGAAGTAAGCAGTATGTATATTACCAAAATTACAACATTAAATAATTCACTGTAACAATAAGTAGACGCCTAAGTCTGAAAGAGAGTGTACAGATCGCATAAAAAGAGGTATTTATTTTAATAATTTAAAAATTACTCCCAACCAACATCATTAAAATACTATACTGTTTGCTCACCATGTGAATTGAAGTTAGTGGGTGTCGACTGATGAGGTTGTGACAGATGAGAAAGTTCAATCGAGTTAGGTCTGGCAGCCATGCTGTCTCTTCCATCTACCATAGACATCATACCTGAAAATATATTTTACGGATCATTGAGTGACAATTGGATATATCATCAATTTGAAATTCTAACTGTCAAACCAAACAAAGCTTTAAAAAATCCATGAAATATATTAATGTCATAGCCACACACTGACCACCAGATCCTATTTAAAAATGATACATTAATGGTCTCTCCAAAACCTTATTTACCTGAATTTTGGTGCATATATGGAGGAGGGTCGTGAGTATACGGTGGAGGATCATGCATCGTCTGGTGCTGCATATGCATGGCAACATTGCCATTATTGGCAGCAATAGCTGAAGGCATGAGATGCTCTCCTCTGGTGATGGCTTTCTGTCTCTGTCTTTCTCTAGTACAAGGAGGTGCTCGGACACGCTGCTTTCGACGTCCTGCATCACCCGCACCGCCTGCTCCGCCTCTGGGTCGCATCTGTTATGCACAAAAAATAATTATTACAAAATACATTAAATTTTATTGTTAGATAGATTACATAAAAAAACTAACATGACATAAAGCATGGTACATATCACACAAGCAACAGGTGTAATATGTGTGCAAAATGAAAATTATACAGAAAACCAACAAAAAAGTTCAGCCGATGTGGCTGTCTTGCAGTATGGATAATCTATTTTCAATGCCAGGCTTTTGAAATACTTGATATTGATAATATTTTCTAATAGCTAGCAGTATTAAAAATCACAAAACACAAATGCAAATGTTTTTTTTAATACACACAACTCAACTGTTGAGACAGAAGTGAAAATGATTCAATTTATTAAAATTCTTTAACCTCATCCTTGAGTAAAATGTATTACGTTACTAAAATTTATAAGGATTTAAAGAATTCTAAGACATTTGTCATAATGTAACAATAATCTAATATATAAAAGTCAAAATATGTATGTTCGTTCGTTCGTTTGTCCAC
>JAGVSQ010002879.1:0-23245 GCA_022683975.1 Rhyacophila evoluta | reverse complement strand
CTGCATTTTTGGATTTTTAAAAAATCCGACACAGATGGGGATTCGAACCCGCATTACCCAGATCGCTGGGCGCGCACGCTACCAACTACGCTACCGGGGAGACAAATTACCAACTGAAAAATGTGGAAAAATGAACAACGTTAATAAATTAGATAAATTTGTAAAAATAACAAATTTTTACTTCTTATTATTATCAACAGCCACTATCCCAACAATTAGTTATACTATTTTTCTTTGAAAACATTATAAACTTATGATACTTGAAATATTTGTACATATTAATATAGATACAATTCAATGAAAAGATAAATCGATTCTTATTTTAAGGATCAGTAAATAAACAAAAAATATCTCTCTTATATCGTTAAACACAGTTATATTTACATGATATTATTTAGTTACGTCTTTTTTAATCATACGTCAGCGGTTTCCAACCTTTTATTTTCTAATATATATATAGATATAATAATACATTCGTTTTTTCATTTTTTAATATTTTCAAATTTTGGTGCCTCCCAAAGGTTGGAAGCCGCTGATATACACATTGAAAATGACGTAAAAGTTTTTATTTTAATTATTTCATTATTTATTAGTAATTATTTCAATATTTTATTTTATAATTACATAATGAACATTTTTAAATAATCTAATTTTTCAAGTTACTGACGAAATTATTAAATATAATACCGTTATAATGTAAAAATATCTTCTTTTAAAGTATTACATTGTACATGAAAACATGAGAGCTTAAAATTTTTAATTTTCTTTGTTGAGATAAACAAAATTATTTTTATGAATTTCTCATCATAATATAATGAATTACGTCTAGAAGGATTTTTCTGTGTACTTAACATTTTTTAAAATACGATGTTTTCCCGAAGGCATAGACAGTTTTGTTGCAGGAGGATAATTTAATATGTAATTTTAACGTTAATTATAATAAAATATTCGATGCCGTGTTCAATTTCCTAATGACTGATCAAATTAAATTAACATGTTTGTCTTTGTTGGCCTTTCCTTTCACTTAGTTTCCGAAGATTTATCTGATTAAAAAGTAAGATTTTTTATTGATACCTTTGTCGGTTATGTCTTATTTAAAAAACGAAACCAATAATCATAGGAATATGAAAAACACATCTAAAAGAAATGTTTTTTTTTGTAATTTAACTATTTCGTCAATGTGCTTTGACGACCAAAAATTCATTATAAACAATATTGACGATACTAGAACCGCAATATTGCATTTGGTTTTTGAATGCTTTCTGCAATATAAATGTTTGATACTAAGTGGTTCCAATGCCTTTGGCATACATAATCCAAGCATTCTAGTCTCAAGCTCTTTTTTTTAGTCCGCCCTTAAGACTGAATTCCCTATGATCCAGATTCATCGCACCCAACAATGATATACTATATTTTACATTCAGATTTTTTAAAAAAAATGAAATGCGATACTTTCACTTAATAAAATATCTATAGGGTGTATTTAGGAAATAATTTTTATGCGAAAAATAATATCTAAAGTGACACATTCGTAATATAAAAAAAAAACGAATAGATGAAAGTTGAATAACTTAATTTATTTTATTGCTGCAAATGCATGATGTAAATATCTAATTTTTATTTAATGAGTTGCATCAGAAAACCTTCATAATTAAAAAAATACGTCGCGTGCTTCAGTACACTTCATTTAAACTTGTCTCCCATATTTGGAGAGTGAAGATTACGTCGTAGTTACCTTTGAACTTACTTGGAGATGCTATTTGACATTTTTTATTTAATTTATGTTACGCTCAGTCTTGTGTTATTTCATAAATTGCAAGAGGCGAAGTATGAAAAATAATGACATTCAAAACATCGCGATTTCTAATGTAGAAATTATAAAATACATATTCAGCTTATTTGTAGTAAATACCACTCTAAAATATCCACACATATATTTCCTCTGTATACATCAAATAACTGTACAAAATAATATAAATACAACCAAATGAAAACGTAAAGCGATAAGGATCAGAAAATACAAAATATGTCTCTAATATTATTTATATTATATTAAACACAATTATATTTGTATCATATTATTTTATTCTGTCTTTTTTCATTATATATCACTGGTTTATAAACTTTGTGCTACTATGCTTCCTCGATTTTTTCCTGCCCACCCACATTTATATATATATGGGCGTATCATCTATTAAAGTAATTATTTTATCAGAATTCACCATATGCAACCCAAGAGCTTTAGAAGTGTAATACTAAAAAAAATAAGGATGAAAGCTGTGGTCAAATAAGGATAAACAATAAAATATGGACAAAAAATATTTAACTTAACGTAGTTTTGGGCAATTGTTTCGTGTTGCATAAAAAACTAAATCAGTCGCCTAGAAAATGGAAGGCGCCTATTGGAGTCTTGGCGAGGGCCATTTTCCGGCTCAATAATTAATTATCTTGTTTACAAGTTTACTAATGTACATTTATGGGAATGGTATACATTATGCGTTGTAAAGATTTTTTCATCTAGCATACATTACATGTAAAAAATATTTACTTAAATCTCATGTCGTAAAGAACGATTAAGAAAAATCTTCATTGATATTTATTTACCAATGTTAACAATTTCATTAAAAAAGCTTTCATTGTTTGATGATAGTAAAGTAGAGAATAATTAATTAAATAAATGCCATATAGGACTCTACATTATAGAAAAAAATAACATACCAATTTCAAATTACTGCAATAATTCATTTATTTCTTCCACGTCTTCACAATGTATAATATTTATTTTATAATTATTAATTTACAAATTTTTATCTTCATATACTCTCATTCTAGTCACTAGAAAAATAAAACACAAATAATAATAGAAAAGGCAACACAGTGTCGTAGAATGAAAGTCTCCCATTTTTAGCTCAATACTTTTTGTATCAAGAAGAAAGACCACAAATAAATCGCAATCCTACCAAACCTACATACTTATAAAAAATCGTACACCATTTCTAATATAACTTATGAATCATTTACAAGAATAATTTCGAAACTATAGTATATTAGACACATTGTGGTCTTTGTACGATATTTATTATGGTTTTATCTTGTATTTTTTAGTTTACGATTTTATAATCAAATTACGGTTAACTATGTTATTAAAGTTTTAATGTTTTATTCTCAGTGAAATATACTCACACAAATTGTTTGAGACGTGATGTCAACATTTTATATAGATATGTGATAGAGGTTGATGGATACAGAAGCAAATCCATAAAATCACACGTCAATTTGTGAGTAAATTGCGAACTGCTTTTGTTTGAAGAGTAGAAAGTAAAAAGGAACTGTGTAAAAATATTCCGTTACTCATTACAACTTATTAGTTATTACTTCGCCATCTTCCACTATAGTCGGAGTGTTATTTAAAAATGGGTAACCGATGGGAGATAAATTAATAGGCTATTGTATATCAAAACATGATTCATTATTCAAGTAATCAGTCAACGAGAACCGAGAGCGAAGAATATGCAAAAAAATCACTTTACATATTGGAGTTTACGCACGAAAGAAAACATGTATTCACATATTTCTACGTAGTTATCTAATTAAGCAGTTATGAATGTTATTTTTTTCTTCACGTTCAAAACCACGTGCAAGTATATTATCAATGTACACACTATTGTTTTACTGTTTTAGTTGAAAAATTTCACTCTAGCTTATCTGAATAAGTTCATCAGGAAGTTAATATTTTCCGTTATCTTATTTGGAATCTAAAGCGATCGTTTAAAGAAATATTAAGTGATGTATGATTTACTATTTTGATGTGAAAAAAATTGCTTCATTAAAAGCATCAGTCCGTAGATTTTGTGTTGCTATATTCTAATTTGAATGTGTAAATGATAAATAATAAACGTCACGGGCCATTAAACATTGTTATTGTGACTGCTATCTATATTACATATAAATATATTATATTTTTATAAAAAAATGTAGTATAAATAATTAGCAAAAATGAAAGTTACTGTAAAATATTTTTTTTACAGTTATAAATGACTAAATCGAATAAGTCTTTGAGCTGTAAAGTAAAATCCATTTTTCAACGGTTGCCTAGATATTTTTTTTCTACCGTACTCGCCCTAGAATTAGAACATATGGTTCTACACAGTGTAAAGAGATCCACTCTGAATGTGGAGTATATAGATCTCCGCGATGTGAAGACGTCTTGACAGATTATTTTTCACATTTGATACATTTTGATATAGTTTTTGGCTATGATACCGTTATTATATACAAAAATTACTAGTGTGTAAATTAAAACTGAAAAATTGTCGACTTAAAATATGCGAAATTATAATTTAATATAATTATTATTCGTTGGTAGGTATGTAATACATGTCTAAAAATGAAGTGGAAACTAAATGTTTTAAAAACAGGATTATAACCCAATATTGGTACCGTTACTATACGCGTTACAGGTATCTTAGTAATTACTAATAATTTTCAACATTTAATTAAATGAATTGAGTCATTGCGATTTTCTTACTGAATATAAATGCTAAATGCCGATTATTCATCTGAATGAAAACAAAAAGTTTTTTATGTACTATTTTTTTTAATAAATCCCAAAGTTGTTTTTGACTTTTGATATTGTTGTTGCTGATATTGACTGTCAAAAAGGAAAAAGGACATACCGCACAGAGAAGAGTTTTTACGAGAAACACAAAAAACGTTTAAACTTGCTAAAATCCAAATATTAAAATAGATGCAAATTTTTGAAGTGCAGGCGTTTTATTTACACTTTTTATTTTTAATATTATTGACGTGGTGGAAGTAATTTTTCCTGGCCACAAATTTCACAAATCCTCTTTTTTTAAATTAAAAACATAATTTTGATTGAACGTGATGTATATATGAAATGTGATTTTCAAAAAAAAATACGTCTTTTGACTTTTGCAGTATACATTTTTCATATTTTATTATTAGGTATTCAAATAAATAAAATAACCTTATAATTATACGTTTAACATAAATAATAATGTGTTTTGTGAAAATAGGAATGTTGAATTTAATCTTTAGGTAGATATTTAAAACGATAGTAGAGACGGATGAAAAGTTCCAGATAATGTTAATTAATGTCATACTGTTGAATTATGAGCTTTGTTCCTTGAATTAAAGCTTGGCACTGAGTCGAGAGGAGTCTGGATTGAAAAGCAATTATATGTTCATGTCCTACATGGCCGGGTGATTAATATTATTTTGGTTTAGCTCTCGAGTGCATGTTGGTAATGGCTAGGCTGCAAGTTGAATGCAACGACATGCCAATAAATCAAAAGCCAACTGAGATTCAGCGCACATTTACATGAATATTGGGTTTCATCTCGAAACATGATAAAAAAATTCCGAAAACGATTTTTAGCTCTTCTCTTAATTAAAAATATCATGAAATACCAATAGAACTATCAAGACAATTGATAGATTTTTATTATCACTGTATACAAAGTATCAAAGAGATTAACATAAATTTTAGGTTGTATAAAATTTATGTAAACAACAATTTTCATACGTCGCAGTAAAATGATTGCATATTATATGGAAAAAAATAATTTTCGACGTTCATTTTTATATAAAATTAACCCTAAATATTGCAATTGCAAGTTTTAAGCGTGCATTCTTTTTAAACTTATTGAAAAAGAACTATTTTTCATTTAATTAACGTCAAAACGAATTACTCAAATTTTCACAAGATCATAAATAATTTGTTTCAATTATTTGTACAACATATTATATTACCAATTAGCGAACGGTTCCCAATCTTTGTGAATATATTTTATAATATGTTTTCAAGAATTTATAAAATACAAAATATTACATATAAAATAAAACATTTTTTTTTGCATTGTGACCGATAGAAATTATCGTAAAATAAATTGTAAAGTGCTCGATCATAAATCGAGTCATTACAATTGGTTTTTGGGAAAATATGAAGCTCGTGTGTGAAAAAACAGACTATAAGTGATTGAATTATAATTATTTGATTTTGTGTTAGATATTTATACGTACAAATACTTTTCGGAGAGAAAAGAAATTTCTTTTGTAGTTGTGAAAGTTTTTCGCAAGCGCAGTGGTAGTTTGCGAAAAAATCCTCCGACACGAATTTCAAAGAAAATGTGTTCGCTGTCGGATGGTACGAAATCCGACGAGACACAGAATTGAAAGAAAATATGTTCGCTGTCGTATAAAAGGTACGAAGCTCGCCAAGGAAAGAGAGTCGCAGAAACAGGGAAACATAAAGTTGAGTGTACAATTGTAAGACAAGCTCTCGGATAAGTGAGCACCGGAGTGCAGGAGGCAGGTATCTATCTTTCTCAAGTTGTTCGTTTCATTCCCGAAGGTTTTCGTGACTTTTATTTTTATCCATTATACCTATTCAAACCTGTACATCTTCTTTAAATTGTACTATTCGAAACATTGCAGCTGTAAAAAAGAAATCTTATTTTTTATCATGTCTGCTCCGAAAGTTTGACTCATGAATATGTGGCTCATAGAACCAATAATAATTAATAACCACGCGTCAAGTATTGCTAACACGAACAATACGTGAAATAAACTCAAAGCATTAAACAAAATTATTATCATAACGTCATAGTAGAATAATTTCTATATTTTTTGTTTTTTTTTAATATAATTATCCTTAGGGACGCCGAAGATCAAGGCGCCTGCAATCATATATATTTGCTGCGAAAGTGGAATATATGGATATCCGCAATGTGAAGACACTGCTGATTGTTTTTTATGATAATTGGTAATCTAACAATTGCTCAATCCAATGCGAATGTAGTCCTATATTTTCGGATTATTTGTACAAATCGAAAACGTACTCCCCGGACGCGATGCGCAACTTCTTGGCTACCAGGGAGACATCTTCATTATAATGTAATCAAATGATTAAAAATACCATATAAATTAACAAAATAAATGCATCATTTCACTCACTTATAACTCAAAATGTGTAAATACACTATCCCGAATTATAGGATGTTAAAATGGATTTATAAAGATACATAAATTGTTTTTTAAGATTCATTTACCATATTTAATATTTATGAGGTATTGATAGTATGCTATTAATTTTCTCTGCCAGCCATCGGCTTGTCTTTCTCTAATTTATTTATGTATATTTTTTATATCAAGTAGAAAATCCATAGTTATTATGCATTGTGTATTACCGTCTTCTATTTGGATATTCCTAGTCATTGTTGTAGAATAAAACTACATTATCATTTGCCTACATTAGTAAAATCAGTGAATCGTGTCGAATTCGTTAAAAAATATTATACGAAATGAGTCATTGCGGTAATTTGTGAAAATAATTTGAAAATTATTTGATTTCGTTAATTTATTTTTCGATTATATATGTAACATTTATTACATATATGGTTTAATACAATTTGACCAAATCTAATTAGTATTGGGCAAGCATATAATAAAATGTTGAGAGAAATAAAGTAGACAGAATGATGGGCACTTATATATTATATTAGTAATAATAAAAAATGCGTTATGCAGATGTTTTCTTATCAGATTGAGATCGAAAGGGTAAACATAATGATATGCTAATTAATAATAGTGTAAAATGAAGTAATGCGCATCATGCATCATAGTGTAAATAACATTTTTGTAATGTCAAATTTCTGAACAATGTATAAACCTAACATTTATAAATAAATAATAATTATATGAGTACAAAATTATAATATATATATGTATAATATATATAGATTAAAACAAATAAATCAGAAAGTTTTTCCTAAGCCTAATATAGTAAAATAATCGTGTTATACATAGGTGCTTATGCTAATGGCTATCTAATTATAATTACTTACGCATGGTAATAATACAAGACTTAATTAAAATAATTAGTGAAGGCATGTGTTAAATTTTCAAATATAAAACGTGATTTGAATAATGTTTTTCATACTTCCTATGTTTTTCACAAAGCAGTTTATTAACTAGAATTCTAGACATAACATAGCCAAAAACGATTTTGATTTCTGTTTCATCTTATTGATGCACATACCGGTATGTCAAACAATGTGTAAAAAAAGTTTTTTAAGCCATGTATCGATGTATGGAAAAAACGACTGAAATCGTTATATTAATTTCGTTGGGCAAACATTACTGTATTAATGAAAAGGAAAAGTTAGCGAGTTTGGAGCTGGATTGGGGGTTTGATTCCCACAGCTGTTGGATAAAAAAAACATGAAAGATTGGATACCCAATCGGTAGAGAAATTGGCTTATAACTAATTCTATAGGTGCATATAGTTCATTGTTGTAGTGGACGTCTCCACATAATTTTTATTCATATGCTGCAGTTTCGGATCAGATATGATTTTGAAAAAAAAATACATTAGATTGTCTCCCCGGTATGTGGTAGCTTATGCGCATTCAGAGAACATAGGCTCGATTTCCACTTCTGCCGGATTTTGTAAAATCCGAAAATGCAGGAGCTGATGCCCACTGGGTTGAACAATTGTCTGAGAAGCAATTTTCATGAAAAATAATCTTTTATTACGTGTTTTCACATTGCGAAGATTCATATACATACTCTACTTTGGCAGCAAATATTTTTACACTGTGTTGATCCGTATACTTCACTTCGGAGCGAAAATGGCAAAAAAAAATATTGTAACTTTATAATCATGATAATCAGTGTAAATTAATTGACTTTTAGAATTTAAATTTATAATTAATATTATGTCTGGTATATTTTAGGATTCGATGAATTATATTAAATGAGACTGAACGAATAAAAAGCAATTATTAATCATATCACCTTCTCACTGTGAATACTGTTAAGTTAGGTAATTATTTAAAACACTAATTATGTACGGTAATATTTTTTACCACACTGAAAAATGTCTCATGCAATAAAGCATTTATTATCTCCGATAGTTTAGTGGAACTGAATACATGCAGTATCTATTTTTATTTAAGTCGTATAAAGAGTTAGGTGGGCACAATAAATAAATACGTTCTAAGTCTAACACAGTGGAGTCCTGCACGGTACATCGAGAAGTTTCATGCTTGACTCAATATAGTTCCGAGACGATCGTTTTCATCTAAGTACGTACCTAGATTCGATCTACCCAAGCCTCGTCGACCGTCCACCTTCGGTCGACATGAGAGCCGGTGAAATATAAGTGTGTTTCCATGTCCGTTCACCTGGGTACTAGTTCGTGTATCCGGTTATTTCCCGGCCATGTTAGCCTATACTCTTTGAACAAATTGTCGACTATAAGACCCACGGAGAAGGTTCCAATTTGGTCATGTGTCTTTTGGTACTTTTTGAGTTTCAAACAAGTCATCCTCGGGGTTATTTTGGGATAATGCATATTAAATATAATAATATATATTGTAGGAAGGAAAAAATATGTAACCCACGCGGGACAAATTTTACAGGAGGTTAAAGAACGTCTGATTTTTTAACGTTTGAACGTTGTTTTCGGGCCAAAGTCAATAGTGCACGAATACTAAATCTGGTATTTTATTTACCTTATCACTTTTTAATTAAATAATTTATTTAAGAAAAATCAACAAGATAGATGTTGTAAAAGTATTTTTACCCGCTCGCAAATATTACAGTCCATCCTTTTTTATAGTTAAAATTTAGATAGTAATTTGACATTTACTATACGCTTTCAATATAATTTGTATAAAGTTGTATATACTGTGATTATAAAAAAAAGCTATTTTGAAAAAAACTGAGGGTTACGCTCTATTTAAAGCTTTTATTCATTTCTACAGTCGATTGTGTGGAATGGGAACAATATATTGCAGATGCATTTTTATGTCTAAAATCAAGCTATTAAAAAAAAAATAACTTACATCATTCCAGAAATGACTATTTATAATAATAGGGGCCTATTGGGAAAATATCTTATATTCTTATTTATGCATGTTGATACGAAATAATTATCATACCACGATAATATAAAAATTACTTGTATTATTTCGATAGAATTATTTTTCCTACTATATTTATTATGGCTGAAAGTGATGTCATTCTTCTTTTTCAACCATGTTCGCTCCCAAAGTGGAGCGTATGGATCTACACAATGTGAAGATATCCACTACGAAAGTGAACTATATGGATATCCGCAATGTGTAGACGTCTTTACAGAGTATTTTATACGAGAATTGTTTGTCAGACAATTGGCCAACCCGATAGGCATCCTGTTTCTGTATTAATGGATTTTAAAATCCGACGGATACGGAATCGAACCCGCATTCCCCGGATTGCTAGTCTACTAGCTACGCTACCAAGGAGACTATGTATAATATTTAATTTAATGTATTTCATAGTTATATTAATATTAAATTATAATTCTGCTGGAATAGTCTTGGTGTATTCGCGGTAGCCGAGATGTTAGCGTGCGCGCTATTGAACCGGAAATATTTTCAATTCACGCTGAAGTATTTTTTTTACAGTGGTCCAAAAAAATATTAAACCGCTATTCTAAAGTTTTAACATGGTAGTTGATAGCTATTCCGGTAAGTGCTCTATTCTCAAGACTAAGCATACGCTGTCTCAATAATGACAAAATAATCGAAATAGCCGTCGATAAAACTATTATGAGCAAAATTTTGTTTGATTATTAAATATACGGTAATATAATAGATTATAAAATTATCGTTCATCTCTTACTAAATATCTCTGAAAATCTACGTGAATATAATAAATTATATCGAGAAATTTAGCCCACGATGTATACAGTAAATAAGTTTATTTTGAATAATACAAACTTTGTAATAAAGTTATCCTTTAAGTAACTGTTACCATAAAAGCTTAAAGCTAACGATAAGTTTCTAGTCTGAAGTCTTAAGGAAGTCAGTTATAGAAAACCTGAAAAAATCAGGAATATTACTTGTACACACAGGGATATTCTGTTCAGTATTTTTCATGAAATATGTGTCTTTTTAAAAGTTGTTCAATTATTAAGCGGCGATAGCAATTATGTTATTAGATAAAAAAAATCGATAATAATAAGCGAATGTGTAGTATTTATATTACATTTAATCACTTAATCAAATTGGTAAATAAAATCCATAATTTGAGTCTATGGTAATTTATTTAACTAACAATAAATCTTCTAGTTTCTGAAAAGAACAATCCGAAATAAAAAGTTAAACACTGAATTTACAGTGAATTGAATAAAGAAAATACACATGAAAAAAATTAACTGAAAGCGGCGTACGTTTTGCGTTTTTTGTGATATGATGTTAAAAAAATTACAAACAACATAATTGAGTAATAATTTCAGTAAGATTTTTTCAAATAAATCTTTTTGTGAAAACGATATTCGTACAAGTGTGTGTTGGAAATACACAATATTACGTAAAATAATTTATTATTGGACGAATAAATTCTATGTATGTAATCTGTTCATTACTATTATATCAAATATATAAATAACTATAGCACATGAATCTTTTTTATAAATCTTTCTTTTTAAAGTTGGTCGGCAGTTGGATCGTGAAAATCATCGTTTTATAAAATTCTTCATTTTATCTTTCTGATTATGTACTATATATAAATAAATATTTGTTATTTGTGCTCTAAATAATGAACTATGAATAGTAAAAATGTTAAGTATGAAATACCTAATATATTTTATTTTGTGATATAAAGTGCTTTTTTAGATTCCATATATTGTACGAACATCGATTACAATTATTGAAAATTAAAAATATATGAGTCGAAATAATTAAGTGTCAACACTATTTTGTTAGTTTAAAATTAGTTTTCGTTAAGTACTGTAAAATATATACGTACTCGTACTGTGTAAAATATATTTTTTATCGTTTGTTTAAGTTCAGTGCGAATAAAAATAAATTAAATTTCAGCGTTTTCGGACAGTGACAAACTATGGATATATTCGACCTTATGGGTGGGCACGTAAATAGATAAACATACAAAATGAATTGGAAAAGTAATACAACGTTTGTGGTTACCAATATTGAATGATGAGATAGATAGTTTTAAATTTTTTTTTTCATAAATGACGTTCAAGTGAATCAAAGTTGTCGACCACCTTTTAATTAAATTTACATTAAATTAATCCCTAGCAAAGTATTATTCCCTTAAAATGTACTCAGACATCGTCTCAGTCCGTCACATGATATCGGTTGACTTATCAAAACATCTGTCTGCGGGTAAACCGAGCGATAGCTCGCGAGCGTGAACACTCTCCAATAAAATAGATAAAAGCTGGAAGCCCCTCCACCCTCCCGTCTTACGGCAGGGCCCTTGCCGACAATTCTCTACACTAAAACACGATGTAGTCTTTCGCAGCGCTTTTTTGCCACGAGAGATTTGTTCGGGCCCCGCAATAAACATTTCCAGTCGTAACGTTAAAAGCCCTGGCTGGGGGATGTGTCCCAAGCTTTTAAAGGCGGAGCTACGATGTTTGTTACCGGTAGAGGGAAAAGCTTTAGCCAATGCCACGGGCGATATCATGCCTCACGGCAGAGTTTGCACTTGTTGAGAGGGCTTTTTAAAAGCTGCTCTACAACCGGATTGGGTTGCGCGTTACGAGTACGCCTAGTAGGCGTAAAAGTAGGCGGGTCTACGGAGTCCGGGACGCTGCAGTCAGCCGCGAGCCAGTCAGTGGTGAGACCTGAGAGTAGACGGTCGTGCACCGGCGGCTTTACGTACTGCACAGTCGCAGACTTACACTTACCAAAACGATATTTTGACACATGACCTTTGTCACTTCCACGCAACAAGTTCAAAGTTTTTTCTTAATATCTCAGGACTTTCCAGTGATAAAAATTGTGATAATACGCTTAATTTAAACGTAGCCTTTAAGGTTTTATAATATTAGTAATAAACTGTTACCGGGCATCGAGGGTCTCGCATGTCGCACGGGACCGCCGCCAGTTTTGGTAGTAATAATTTAGTTTGTTATTCGGTGAAATCTTCGTCGTGATGAAAAGACAATGCGGACGCCTGTCGGTGGGCGGCAGGTTAAAGTGACGTCGGGGGAAATCGAAGAGAAGAAGCCGGAAATGTATTTGTGATGAATGGTAAACGGAAGCGGTGAACTCGGGTGATTTAGTAACGTTTAGCCAGTAATTTGACTATGGCAGCATATACGCAGTTCGGTTATGCGTATCCGCCCGCCTCGCAGGTGAGTTTCAAAAATATTTATTTACTTATACTATATTCTATCACAAAAATATTGAAAAAATTGTATCTAGCTAAATTTATTGAAAAGATGCTTCAATCAAATACAGAATGAATCCATACAATAATTATTCTATAGAACTTTGCATTATTCCTTGACATGAGTGTTCAGCAACAGCTGTTCTCCATACGGAATATATATTTGTAATTTTTAGTTCTTTAAAATACATAATGTTCTTAGTTGACTTAAGCGGTACGCTTCCATTGTAATTAATACGTAATATGTAACTCACCAAGAATTATGGTATTATCATTTCAGAGAAATATAATGACCAACAATATAATTTTTAGTTTTTCTACTTAGAAGTATATAACGTGAATTCGGTGTTTTCCGATTATTAAAATATATCATATTTCATAAAATTACGTTGTTTTTTTTAAACGAAGAATAAAAAGTTATTTTATATTTTTTTTTGTTAATCTTATATAGAATGTTGTCAATGTTCATATTGAATTAAATTAACTAATTTGAATAATGTTGTGGATTACATAATTATATTTATTCGAGTAATACCGTGCATTATAAAAATATACTTCTTATCAGCAAATATAAATGTACAAAAACTAAATAAGAAAATAAATAATTATTGACATAAATTTTTTTTCTTTCTTTTGTCGATTTCAGCGTGTATTTGCTAATAAGCAAAATGATTTAATGAGCTAATTACTCGCCAAAGAAAGTGAGCCGTAAGGAAATAAATACAATAAAAAATACTATAAATTTTTGTTACATTAAAACATTTCAATTTTAATGTAAAGTAATTATTGTAAGCTTGTCAACTGTTTTATTGTAATATTTTATTGTAAAGAGTATGTAAAATACTGCCAAGTAAAATAATAATGAAGATAAAATATACACGAGACCGTTATTTAATTAATGGCCCCTATAAGTTACATCCTATTATGAAACGTTTAGAGACAAACTGTGGTAAACATTAAAGTGTTTAATTTATTGAAAGGTTGTTTAGGTTGAAAGGTGACCCATTATTGCCTTTCCTATATTATTTTGAAGTAGCCGTTGGTCGTCGAGTCAACCACACCTGCCGTCGCAAGCTAAAACACCTTTCAATATAATATCGAACTTATCAATAAGCACGACAGACCTACCGCTGTAGAATATTTTTGTTCGACAATCTATTTTTCGTATTATTTTTTATTTCATTCGGTCACAAAAAATATTATAATTTTAATAAATAAATATTTGTCATAATATGTCGATAAAATTTATAAATTCCCAGATAACTTACGGTTATAATAATTTAATAACCATATTAAATGTTGTTTGCAATATAATTCCACTTATATCTATCTATATTATTTATTGAAACGTGTTGAATAAAATACGTATTCACGTTATTATAATTGTTACTATTAAAATTTTCTTATTTAAATACGAAAATATAATTACTTCATAATAGAAAATATCAGCACAAGTGAATTGACGTAATTTTATCTTTTTTAAAATATCCAATAAGTCGAAGTCGTAGAAAATAATGAAGCATTTTATAAAAATGGTCATATAAAATCCGCTCAAATTATTTTATATTATTTATGAAATAAATAAAATTTTCTACATCTTTCAGGATGCTGTTTTTAAAGCGATTTTAGTCTATGTATATAAAAATTTGACTTTTACAAATAAACGTGTATAGTCACGTGAAAAAAAAAATATTAGCAGGAATATCTATCAAATAATACATTATACTTTAAGAAATTGTCGTAAACTGTATTAAATAAAGAGACTCAAAAATTAAAACTCGATTATCTCAAAACTCACTTTTTTACTTTAACGTCTTTTGCCAGTAATACGACGATATATACTCGACACGGGAAATGGCTCTTATTCCGTACTGTACTGTTAGTAGTCTTTTTTACATAAAATCAAACAAATACAATTTTTCAAGACGTGTCATAACATTATAACTTTTGTCTACCAGGTTAGCGTGCGCGTTTTGCAATCGGGGAATGAGGGTTTGATTACCACATCTGTCGAATTCTTAAATTTCGGAAAGGACATATTCCCACTGTGTGGATACAATAATAATAATAAAATGATATTTTAGCAATAGGGTTAGGTTAGGTTTGGTTTGTGTTTTCCACGTTTTTCCCTTGGGGATGTCCCTGCTTTCTCATAGTTTTAATTTGCATTGTAATATGTTACCCTTAATATCGTACTAACTGCGACTTTAATTTGATTTATGATATATGTAATATATGAATTATATATGCAATGTGTAGTGTATAAGTAAGTATTTAATACCCAATTTTTCAGCTGTAATTAAATAAACGAAAAGAAAGTTGAGCTGGGTAAAAAGAGACCGAGTCGACGCGCAAGTTTTTATGTTAAAATAAATATCGTAAATAAAATCAATTAACATTAAATAAACTCAAAATAACACACTACTAATTGAATGTGAAAGATTTTATGTACACGAAAACAAAAAGATTTTTGATAAGCAGCACCGTAATAAATATTGTCACCGCTCGGTTTTGAACAAAATTAAATTAAGTATTGAAAAAAGTTTGCAAACAAGATTGGTGATCGGGAAACGAAAATAATCACATTGACCGTTCCGAGACCAATTTTTAAAATGAGTAGCTGATGTCGTTCAGGTAGTCAAAACATTATAATACCTAATAATGCGTAATAATGATAATTATTTTTTTAACGTGGATGTTCGGACCGCGAACAGAATTGTGCCTCGAGCTTCGAGCGGCGGTTCACAGACAATTTGTCTCCGACTTCGGGCTTAATCTCACTAATGGCTCTGTCTTAATTTTTTTATCGATCGGCATTCGGGGCACATTCTCGTAGAACGGGTTGAATATTTATTCATGAAAAATTTCCATTCAAAAATCTCTAATACTTTTTTTATTATACGTATCACTCAACACATTAAATGTTTCAAATTTATTTATACTAACCTTACATATATGTAAGAAGACTTTTTATAATTTTTAAAAGAATATTTGTACAGTAATTTGATAAGATAGTAAAATTGTTTTCAATGAACGAACAAAAATGCAATTATAACAAAAGAATGTGCGTATATCTAATTGCGCATAAATTTTTGGTGAATCAACTCTTTTGATATCGTACTTTAAATTTGTCTCCGCATTTATTGATTCATTTAATTAATCTTCTTTTCATTGTAATTTGTCTATAAATCCTGTCTATAAATATATACTGTCCCTTATACGGCGATAATTTTTTGTGATGTTCAAGATTTTTTATGGACGAATTGTTATAAGACCGAAGTATGCACTTATTATAAATATTTACTTAATGGTATTTTCTCTTCACAAAATTTTGTTCGTCGTGATATTTATGTAACCAACTCATCGAATCTTATATCTGATCACAATTTTCCATCCGGTAGCTAAGCTCTGATTGGACTTTATATAATTTATATTTTATGTCACATACAATATAATAAATTCAACTTTTAAACCTAAAAATAGAATAAAATAATCATAAATAAACCTATGGGTACTTAAGAATACTTCGGCATACATTGTGAAATTATTTAAAGAATCTAACAGCATGTTAGGCTTTATATAAATATTGTTTTAAGACTTGGTAATTAGGTTTTCAAAAATTCCATAATCGGGTTGTATATAAAACATTTCGTAACTATTTGTATTTAAATTATATGGGTAGTTTCTGTGTAAGTTATGCGGCAGTTATAACATTATGTGTTTCGCAAAGAAATTATTACAGATTAATACGGCCCCTAAACGGAATTTGTAATGATCGAAGCGAATATAGTAAAACTATGTATATTTGTATTTAATAATAACACATGGAAGTAGACAAAACTCGATGTTTACCATTAATAAATATTCAAAATATTACTTTAAATTTAGGTATACGAAGTTTTGAGATTTATAAACGTGTATGTTTTTTTAATGCTATCTAAAAGTCTGCTGGTAGCTTAGATTGGGAGTTTGATTCCCATAGATGCTCAGCTTAAAACAAATTCAAAGGTGCAGGACTGGATGCCCAATAGGTTGAATTCGATTCTCGTGAAAAAAATATGTCCCCATAGGTAGTAATAATGCAGAAATCCAATACTCATTTTTGGAGTTGATATATTCACATCGTTGAGATCCATACGTATCACTTTCAGATCGGGCATGGTGTAATATAATGTAAAATAAATAAATATAAAAACGGCAATGATCGAGCGTAATATGTAAAAATATTATACCGTGATAATTTCATGTAGCGGGTTTTGAATAGATTGAAAAGATAGCGTAAATATTCTTTCTTATTTTTATAATGTAAAATCCACGGCTTTATTTGAGATTATCGATACATAGATTCCAGAAGTTACTTTCGTATAATGAAGGAAAATTAGGTGCAGCTTAATCGCCGATCCATATTATGATAATTTTAATATGACTTGCCTTATAACTATTCAGGGCTGCATTTAGATTAAAACGTCTAAAAATAAATAATTAATTTTGAATTATAGAAAATATTATAGTTGTATTGATACATGAAAAATTATATCATAATTGATGTGATCATTTACTGAAACTATGGAGTACTTAAACAGTTTTCATAATGATGACAGATAATGATGGAATAGTGGGTGTATGGAGTAAATTTTTTGGTAAATATCTTGCCATTGCATAACAATCAATACAAAACGTAAGTTTTGTGTTTATTTTAAAACCGGAAATGAATGATCGATGACAGCAAATACTCGTGAATATTGTCTGCCATGAAAATTTTTGATAATGTAAATTCATTATAAATACCCAGAATGTATATAATAAAAAATAGTAGCCTCTTTTTTGTTTGAATTTGCTGTTATAAAAATTGTTCATTTAAGAGTCTGCAAAAAAAAGTTATCACAGTTGAGTAGATTACTTATTGAAAATATTAATTCAGATTTTTGATATTTTTCGTGTGTCTAAATAATAACTAGAATTGTTAACATACAAATTAATCGTGTTTGCCTACATCAAAATGATTAAATGGAAATTGGTTTAAATTCACGCTGTGATGTGATTCAGTATACATGTATATGTACGTTACATATAAAATTATAGTCGGGAAATTGATTCTAATATAGTCATCATATAGTACTTTACAATTATATACCTGGATGGGTATATTGTAATTTGATCGATATCAACATGATAATTGAGTATATCAATTGTAAATCGACCAACAGCTAGGCTGCAATTTAAATTTGTATCGAGTTAGAACCAATGTCAAACAAAATGTATATTATGTAAATTAATGTCGAATATAGTGACAGAAATATTATTGAAAAAGATTTTTATGCGGAATATTTTTGGGCTTCTGAATTGGTCGTTAAGTTGAGTATCCAGAATTAAATTTCACAAATATAACTGTTGGAAAAAACTTGGATAACATAATATTACGTTTGTTTTTTATTTTTACGAAAAAGTGAACACCACAAACATCTACTGTAATCAGTTCAACGTACTAACTATTCAAAGAGTCAAAATAAAAGAAGTGGTCATAAAACTTTTGTTTAGATATATCTCTACTGTCTTATACTTCGTCATGGTGGTAAAGTTATAATTAAGCTTTTTATGTGGAATTATAATGTTAATATAGTTATATGTAATTATTTTTATGTTACCACCCAGTCCATTTTTCTCCTGGATCTATAATATATGCCCACGTAAGTACTATAGGAGTTGTGTAGAATAAAATGATCCAAAAGTAATTTGTGTTTATAATGTATGAGAAATTATTAGGTAGCGATTTAAAAATATTTGATAGCTTTTATAATTGACTCCATGATAGAAGTATGGTATTTTTTTTTTAATAATAATATTTTATCGCTGGGCAGACCTTTCACCGGGCTGTAATATTGTTGATCGACAAAATTTGAATGAATGGATAATGATGTGTTATCACGAAAAATTACGCATTAAAATATTCAACGTAAAATTAATCCATATCGGGATAAACACGATGTCATTAAAATTGGATTTACATTATGGAATAATATTTGTTCCAGTAAGTATTCTAAGTTCAGTATTCTAAATGTTTAAAAATGTAGGAAAACAAAGTGTAACGTCGTTTTTTGATACCATTTATTACACCACAATTGCATTCATAACCGTGATGAGAACGAGCGCAATTTATTTATTTTTGGTGGCGAAAAATAAAACGTTACCAATAAATAGCACAAAGTAGTATAAAGTAAAAAATTCTGATGGATAAAAACGGTAGCCGAGAATTCAGCGTGCGCGAGTGGCATCTGAGATATGCAAATTCAATTCCTAGATCTGCCATATTTTTAAATATAAAAAATGCAGAACTGGATGTTCATAGATGTTCAATTGTTTGAGAAAGTCTTCACATTGTGGAGACTTATCTTGTACTCCACTCACCATATGCTCCACTTTCGGAACGGATATAGTAAGATAAATTTATAAGTATAATTTACATTCTTCCATTATTACAGATCCGTAAAAATCTACGTGAATATATTTAGATATTTAGCCTGAAGTTGTATACTGTAAGTAAGTTTTTTTTGAGTAGTGAAAACTTTGTAATGAAATTAGTCTTTACCATAAAAACTATCGATATAAAAATTAGCTGAGAAGATGTGTAATCTTTTAAATGTATAGTTATGATTTTTGTATACTCTTGAGAGATGCGCTATCAGCAAATAAATGAATTAATACATCAAGCCAAACTTTAAAGTTCTCTTTAGTAAAAACATAATTTAAATTTTATGAAATTGCCATTCTGAAATTTTACGTGTCGATCTATTTAAATGCTGATTCTTATTACATGATAACATGACTGATGGTTTCACTAATATTTATAATGCAGTCAAAGGCTATGAGAATAAAGGGGAACCTAGTCCGCAAACATAATAATATATTGCAGAAATAAAGCTGTTATAATATTTTGATGACGATGCTCCTGAACAAACAGAGGGGACCTCACTCTCTCCGTCTTCACTCACCAAGAGAGGCAAACATTTGCAGACCACTCTTCGTTTTTGCTAGCAGGGTTATATCATTTGTGAAGCAAGGACAACTGGAAAAGCTCTGCTTTGATATTCCACTTTAACCATTTGTCTGCCGATGTAAACTGTAGTCACGTAATACACGTGAATAAAAAAAATATATTAAAATACATACTGTGTCTCTGTAATTATGCATAACTACCTTTTGGGTAATGATTTAATCAATTTCTTTACTAAAGTATAAATGACGATAATTAAAGATTATTCATATCCGTTAAATAAATATTTTTTTCCTGTATACTATTTTGAATAAGCTGTGCGTGAATCATTTGGGACTACAGGTTGCGGGTACCTTCCTCTCAGCTGAATAAATATTGATATGTATTTTATGCCGGATATGCATGTCTGCTGTCTTGAAAATGGCTGGCAAATAATCCTCGCGAAAAGAACTAGAATAAAGTTTACATGATGTGTATTAATTTTCTTATGGTGAGCATGAGGTGTTTTAGATATAAAGTAACTCCATAAACTTACTATAACACTGGCTAGGTTTCAAAATTGTTACAATAGTAGTTTTAACTTAGCTTAGCTGAAAGTGGCTGAAAGTTATGCAAGTACCATACTATACGGTATTATTTATTATTAAAATTAAATGACATTATTAACATGTCTTTAATGTTTCATACATTGTTAATGTTCTCACATATTAATGTTTTTTTTGTATTAACGACTAGCGTTGTCTTCAGACTGAAATGTTTTATGGTATTTTAAATCGATATTATTATAAATGAGGTCGATAGCTAAATATATTATAATTGCTACATAACTTCAAATGTAATATTGGAAGTAGTTGGAGTATTAAAATGTATTAAATAGATGTATTTAATATTATTACGCCAACTGAAACGGAACAGATTGGTACAGGCAATAGCATTCAACTGGTTATTTAGTTGGCGATGTACGTGACGTTTACTCATAAAGCCTTCACTGCGTGCTCTCTGACATTTCACAAGATACCTGTGTTGAAACGCACCAAGTACATACAGAGAATATAAAATATATATATTAAATGGAAAGATATATGTCAATTTTTACACCGATATCGTGTCAAATATGATAAACGAAACCATCGTATGTACGACGCATAGAATTTCATAAGCTTTTACCATTTTTTTAACATTGTTTTTATGATAGCAACATACTAATATTTCACTCGGTTCATAAAAAGAATATTTATGTATAATAAATTTGTTTCATTTTATTAGACTGTTTTGACTCAACTTGCTTAGCACGAAATAAACTGAACAAAATGTTTTTATCATTAGTTATTATTTTATCATTTTTTATAACTTAGTGGCTTATTGTCACATGAAAATAGTTTTTCAAACAACGTTCCTAAATAAATGAACATCAAAATTTAAACAAAAATGCTACTTTTTCTATAACATATCGATAATAGTATAGTATGTATGCTGTTGTTAATAAACTTTGTTAGAATATACATAAACCAGGGCAAAGCTGTCGGACTACATTGCGGATGAAAATTTAAATGAGGTCCACATAAAAAAAACCGATTTTAAAGTATTTTTTGTTAGGAGGTTTATTTTATAGGTTTTAAAAGCAATATTTTAAAGCCCGAATGTATGTCTATGCAATTTAAAGAAAAAAATACTATTTAAACAACTATTACTAAAAAAAATCATTTTCTAGGAGTTAAAACGTTAAATATTTCCACCAGTAAGTTTGACGAATTTATGGAGATCGTTATTTTATTAATTTTATAGAAGATTTTCTTTTTTCTGCACACAACTTTAAACTATAAACGTATAGTGTAATAACATAATACAAGATTTATATCGCAGATCAACCTAACATGTTTCTTTTTGTAGTATATTTTACATGTATACGTATATTTAAATTAAAGTAATTTATAAAATGCGATTTGCCCAGGACTGACATATATTAAAAAAGTGTCGAGTATTGCGAGATTGTTATAAAAAATCAAAGAAAAGTCAACTGAAAAGATTGTTAGGGTCAGTGAAGTGCACTTTTATCATTTATAATAGTTTTTTTTGTAAATAAATAAATAAACCCCTGGCCGCATCATATTCATAAGCCGCAGAAAGCTCATTTTTAAATATTGACAAAGCTTTTGTCGGCGGATTGAAACCAGCACACTTAACTCGGTGTTTACATCAATCTAAATGCCATCCAACAGAGATGAGAGGCTTGACTTCAACGAGAAATAATATCATACTCATATAAGACAATGGCTCGATTTGATTTTCGACTCTAGGGATATTCGTCAGAGCGGAGTGACGTTTCACTACCCGAATACATTTTATTATTATTAAAAGGGTCGAGCGACGAACATATGGATTTATGATATGGCATGTGTTCATATTTCACTATCGCAAGATATTAACAAATACTTGCGTAGAAATGTGTTCCGAAATTGAAAAAATACACCTCAATTTTCTGTGCTGCTTAATTTGAGTGATTGCAATAATGAACTATGTATTCAACGATCAAATTTCAAAATTATATTATTATATTTTTCAACTATTTTTATTTCTTAAGCCTCGCATTTTAGAAGAGTATATAAATATTTAGAAATATATAATAACATACAATTCTTAAATCTAACTGTATTTTTGTTTGTATTTCTTTTGGGTTATAATGACTTTCGAAAATGTTTTATAATATCTTTACTTTAGCAGAAAATATCAAAGAAACATGAAATATATTTTTTATAGTAGATTTAAATCGACGAAAAAACAGATTCGTCCAAACTTAAGCTCACCCAGCTGAAATAAATCGATACTTAAAACGGTTTCGGTAAATAAAGCAATTGTTTTATGATCGGGGATTAAAAATTATCCAACGCATCTGATTCCACAAAGTATAATATTAATCAAGCACGTAGTATTATAAATACGTAGTATGTTGACCGAGATGAAATTAACATATAAATTATGGTTCGATGGGTTCCATGACATTTGCTCACATGACATTTGCTCACATGACAATTGCTCACATGA
>JAGVSQ010002878.1:0-23247 GCA_022683975.1 Rhyacophila evoluta | reverse complement strand
GAAAATACATTAAGCTGGAATTCTACGAGTATATAAATCAATTTTCAACAACGCATTTGTTTATTTGACTAACCAACAACACAAGCGAACTGGACGATCAGTTTTGGAAAAAATAGCGGGTCCAGGCGGGTTGCATAAATCGTCGTTCAAAATCTTAAGACATAATTATAATTCTCTCTACACTTTAGTGCAATACATAATGTTAGGCACTCGAAAATTATAACGTATGCTACCATCACGAAACAACTGCATTTTTCAGTAAATTTATACTACTGTCAGGATTAAATTGTATAGATGCTTTCTACAGAATACTTAAGTACAAAAACTAAATTACTAATGAATAGAAAGAAATGCGACACTAGGGACATATGTTTTTAAAGACATTTGTTTTGCTGTCTGCATTTAAAATGCACAGACATAACGTGCGACATTTCAACGAGTATAATTTGATATCCCAAAAAGTGAATCTCCATTAGTGATGTCCGCTTCGACACGCCGAGCCCGTTGATAAAAAACAACGGATTCATTCAGTACTGAAGCCTATTATAAATCTATTCTGTATCTCCCTAATTAATTGCAGTATTATTTGAATAATATTTAATTCCGCCACTCGACAAATAATTTGGGATACATAGTAATTTTATAAAATTGTGAGGTTTACAAATGTCAATAAAAATAAGTATTAAATTTCATGTGTTCAACAGGTTTTCTGGGAACCGGTAGATGGTAATTTCGGGGGACACCATGCCCTGTGCACCGACAATAAAAACCGCAATTATGTGAATGTCACACATGTCGCTTGAGATTCAATTACAGCCGAGATAGGGTTCGCACAACACTTGGCAAACTATATATACGACACGAACCGCAACATCTGTGTATTATTTTTTTATTTAATTAATTTATTTTTACAAAACAATTTATATTTGTGACATAAATCCATGTAACTATTCTACTCAATGCTGATTCCATAATATCTTGGAAAATAAAAATACTTCCTCAAATTAACAAAGTATTTATTTTACAGCACTACTGCTAAGTTTGAACATAGAGACGTTTAATTTTTTTTATACTTGTGATTTATAGTGAAGTGCTATCTTAATGTTTGATTTGACTTATTGATTGGGAATTTGAACGATTTGAAATTCCTCTAATCATTGACGAATCTGAAGGTACGACACACATATAAGAAATTGTACACTATTTTTTCTAACAATTCACCACGAAAACACTTATTAAGTTGAATGTAATTGTAATTGAAATTATTCATACAATCTGTCATCAGAGCTAGGTTTCAGGTATTATCGACAAGATAAATATTCTGTTTAGAGCCTTTGGTCATTATTGAAAATATATGATGCAATGTATCCTTTATCCATCCGCCCCGTCGTTACACCCGGTCTTAACCAGGCGTATCCTAGAGCTCTGATATCGGGAAGTGATCCAATTGAGAATGTCCTGGGAGCAAAATTAGCCAAGACGGTTGCCACGCACTCAAGTGTGCTGAAGTTAAAAGAAATATAATGAAAGGGTAAATGAAAAATGGATACTTATTTGGTCAAGAAATTTGTGTGAGAGGAGCATCACGCTCACCGTATGAAGGCCAATTTTTTTTTAAATCAATGAAATTCGCCCTTCAGGCAACCAAATCGGATGGTCGGGACCATAGCAGCAACGAAAATATACCAGTAGATTAATAGACGAATGGAATAAAACTACCGATTTAAAAATGTACATTCTAATGTGTGTATTAAAATTATAGTGACAGCCCTGTATACGGTGATTTCATCCCGTGAACGCTCCAAAGGCGTTAAATCAAAACGAACAAACAACAACAAAAAATTAAACCGTTCCGGGAAATTCCCGTAAGCATTCAACAAAAATCATCACCATAGCAAACTGTAAATTAACAAGTTAACAACTAACTAACAACACAACTGCGCCGGGCTGATGACGAGGAGGCGAACGGAGCGTCTCGCCGTTGATTGATTACCGGTCTAATCCGGTCGGAGGTATTCGGTCCGGGACCCGGATAGCAATCGTTGGGGGAACGCTAAAGCTGTGGATAATTTCCAGTAATATCGAGTGTACAACACTGTCTTATTTGCTTATCCAACTTGCATCTTCGTCGTCCGTGACAGGACAAGTAAATCTTTCCGTGACGACACTTTAACACCAAGTAAACACCGTTCAAAACTAAAAATTATCCGAATTAATTCGTCAATTTGCCTTTTTTTTACTCAATTTTGTATATTTTCAAAATATTCTTTCATGTTGTGAGCGTCTTCATCGCGCATGTCTTCCAATTTGTAATTTTATGCCCAAATTTAATAAATAAACGAATTTTAATCATTAAATATTAACATCAACCAAAAAATAAAACGTCTCCCTGGTTAGTGAAGTTGGTAGCGTACGCGCCTAACAATCCGGAGAATGCGGGTTCGATTCTCCATCTGGTAGTATTTTAAAAATCTGAAAATGCAGGGGTTGAGTAATTGTCTGACAAATGATTCTCGTGAAAAATAATCTGTCAAGACATCTTCACATTGCGGAGATCCATATACTACACTTTCGGAGTGGATTTCTTCACACTGTGTGGATTCATATGCTTAATACATACTATTCATATAATGCTCATCAGTAATCACTGTACAAATAATTCTTAAAATCATCACATTTTTAGTAATATTCAACTTGAACGTTTTTCAGTATTAAGAATTACAATACATATTCAATTATTTAATGGTGAACGATTCGTTATAGTTACTCGATAGAACATTCCGTTCACATTCGTTGCACCTTGATAGATACAATATTATATTTTGTGATGTTTTTATTTCTAAACTAGACGATCAATTAATATTTTCACATGCCAATCAATTAACATATGCTCGTATTAATGTTTGTAAACGGTGTATGCTATAAGTATCGGTACTACGGTATAATTTTTTGTCTCGTAAAAATACAGATTATTCATTCCGCTTTTTCAAATAAATATATATGGATACTATTATATATAATGATATTTTGAGAGTAGAAGATTAAGATTTAGAGATTATGATAAGAGATAAAATTAATCATGTAATACTTAGGAATAAAAAACCGAGGTATTTCCCATGATAGTAAATATTAGTCGCGTTTCAATAAATAAATAAATGTTTCATAGTGATTCTTATATCTTTTTAGACTCGGTGCGCAATAACATTATACTACAATGTTTCTGTTGGAATACAGCCAGTAAGAAAACGACGGCAGTGTCTAATTAGAGAAAACCCAAAGAAAAAGTTAATACATTTCGACTATTATCAGAACCACATTTCTCGAAAAGGTTGATTACCATGACTACAGCTATGAATAATTTATTATCAGTCCGGCTACACTTTCGAACAAACTACTGCTTCAAATCCAGCGGTCAAGTTTACAACGGTCGTAATTATTTTATTCGTCTGTTTCGAGTGAACTTTCATCAAAGCTTTCCACTTAAAACGTCTGAGAAGGCTGATGGCATGCAGCGGGCGCGATTAAAAGCACATAAAGAACTTCAAACACATCGTAAAAGTCTGCGTTTGTCTTTGAAAGTTGTTTCTGTTTGATTTTTTGTTTTTTGATTATTTTTCGCGAGTATTTTGTGACGAATGGATTCAGAGAAAGCGCGTCGACAGAAATTAAATTTCAACCAAAAAATGTGATTTATCAATATGTCTGAGCTTTAATAGTTAGCGACAGTATTTCTAAACATTTTCCTTATGAGGTTGCTTTTATTTTCTTCATCAAAAGAAAATAAGCCGAATAGGTTGCTTATTTATTCTTAAGATAACACTGTCAGTGGCGTGGTAAAGTCTTAATTTCTAATCTGAATGGCTCACTTTGAAATCGAAAAAAGCTGCTAGTATTTATTTACCGTGCACATTTTATGGCTTTTTTTAATTTAAAATCTAATGAAAAGATAACTATAGCGAGTGCTACAAAATATTATTTATTTTTGTTTAAACAATGTCTCTTCAGCAATCCATGAAATATATGCATAACGAGATTCTGAAAGGTTGGTTAATAAACCGTTTTTCTTTATATGGATATAACATCTTCCATACGCTGGTATTTACTTACTTTGAAGGCGGTTTATCCTTCATGTCATAATCTAAAACAATTCTTTAGCATGGTTGACTGATACGTCCAACATACTCGAACAGAAATGTGATTTGATAACCGATATGATTTTTAAGATGCATCGCGGAATATGCGTGGATAAAATTATCATATATGTAACTGCAACTGTCGAGAGACAGTTCGAGCTTTCATAAAAAGGTAAGAATTGTCGTACCATCCGCTTATTTTAAACTGCTCGCTCCACAGTTGAAGTAATAAAACCCTTGTAAAAATTTCGTAGATCACCTCACTCTCTGAACAATGTATATATACTTCAAATGTTTTTTTTTTATGAAAAACGTAATCGTAATTCTCCATCAACATTTCAAATACCGAAATATTTTTGATAACGGAGAAATGCTAGTTTGGCGTCTTTATTTTAGTTTTTTTTTCATGTCACATGTAAATAAGAAAGGTGGCATATTTAATATGTATTTTAGTATACACAATACCCACATATACAATTATAAACGGTAACATTTCTCGCTTTAATTTTGAAACATTAATAAATAAAACATTACTCACAAGTAAACATCGGTTAATGAACTCTATTTTTAGTTACTGGAATATAATTATCAATAATTATCACTTTAAGTTGTCTATCTGTTTCCATTTTTATTTAGTCCCCTTGTGTCAACTGTCTCATAACGTCACTGTGTTTCCAATTTTGGGATGAAAACTTTTTTCGCGCGGTTTCGGGTTGACGAATGGCCGCAGTCTACGGAAGGCGACAGAAATGAAATTTTCAAATCAACACACGCGATTAATCAACGCGCGATCAAATGGGAAATTATTATTCATCGGTCGGCAGGTCGGTTGGCGCTCCGCCAAACACACCGACGATGAAGATGCATACGCGTCGTTAGCGTAACTAGGTGTCTCGTTGACATATCAATTAATACATCGTCCAAAAAAACAATTTTTGTTATTCCGAGTGATTAACGTATCGTTATTGCCGAATTAACATTCATTTGTTAGATGGAGACATCATGCCTAGTGGAGATGCGTTATTATACGAATAGGAGTCGGCTGATTAATCTATGTCATTCACGTGTACATTGTAACCGTATTTTGTAATACTAACAGGGCATCGTATATGATGTAAGGTTTTAAAAATCGTACATAATCGTTTTTTGCTCCCTGATTGGAGTATTAAAGATATGTAGAACGGTTTTCTAAAAAAAAAGAAACAAATACAGTACAACCTTGATATTACGGACTTCGGATATAACATAGTATACTAAATAAGTAAAACTGAAATCATTGAGAAATGATTGAATAAATTGGCTTGATGTCCAAGAGCGAAACATAGATTTAGAAGGGTTAGATATTTCTGTATGACAATACATAATAATGCTTAAGAAAATGTTTTGCATTTGTTAGAAGTGGATGAAGGTAATCCTGGGTATCACATCATGACCGGAAAAAAAATAGCAGATGAAAATGAAAAAAAAACTCCAAAAAGACAAAAAAAACTTGATTCTTTTCTTGAGACTTCACTGATCTTGCATTGGGCCGTAATTTTCTTAGTAAAAAAAATGCATTTGGAAAACCCATCTTTATAAAACAGACTTTTGGCTTTAGCAGACAGCCCTTCACCCGAAATAGTCCGTTATATCAAGGTTCCACTGTGGCCGTATGTTTTTGGTAAAATTAAATATCGCTTTCGTTTATATTCAAACACTTAACACTACGACTTATAGCCGAGCAAGTCAGCAATATCGCGTACCTGAGAAAAGCACTAGTTTTATAGGATTGGTTGTCTATGAATCATGGCAATTCAGCATGTTACCTTGAATACGAAATTCATAAAACAAAAATCCCAATTTTACAATCGTATAATTCTTCTTAATATAGATAGAGCAAGCTGGTCAACACGTGGTGCTTCAAAGACTACTCGTAACCCTCAACCGCTTTGTTGTCTTACGATAGTGTTAGATTTGTAAAACATATTCTGAATACATTCAATGGATATTTCCCGACAGCCTTCCGATAACCCTAACCGATGGAAAAAGTGGCCAGCAGAGTTGAAAAGCTCTCCTAGAGAATTATTTACAAATCCCTTATGTCTAATAATATTATAGTTCCATCGTCGTTGGATGGCTTTCGACGGAGTAAAGATTTGCATAGCTCGTTCAAATATAATAACTGAAACTCCTGGAAATCCTATTCCATAGAAACGTGGAATTTTCTATCTTTTCCTTTTATTAATCGACGTTATGCTTGAATAAAATAATTTTCAATTGAAATAATTGATTAAAAAAAAAAACTAGAGTAATTATACTAAGTATGTGTGCGGGGGTGACAGGTTACAGACCCCAGCGTAGGCCCATGCCAACTTGCGACAAGAAAAACTGAAATTCCTGAAGCGTGACTCACGGCCACCAATTAGGAAGTTTGTTTTCGTCTGTCGAAGAGATATTTCAGTAAAGAATTTATGACCAATCAACGTGACACTCGCCCAGGAGTAGGTAGTAAGTCTTATTAGCGAGAGGAAAATGTCTTTCCCCTTGTAAATAACGCACCTACCTGTTTTTTCTCAAGTATCAAAGGAATAACTAGTGAAAATTAAAAACTTGGCAGTGTTAAATGAAACCATGATAAAAAACGACACCCAACGTCGAAAGAATTGCAATATAATTAAAATAAGTCAGAATTTTGAAGGCAGTATTAACTATGTATCTACGCATATACGACAACAGATGAAGCACACATTATACTTCAAATATATCATATGCGATACTGTATGGTGATCATTTTTCAACCGATGCGTGGAGCCATTTTATTAAAATACATATAAAAAACCAGATATGCATCTTAAGTCATAATATGTTGACCATTAGTTAAAATAATAATGTTGTCAAATAATTACGACAATATTGTGCCAAGTAATAACAAACGTAATAATATTCTTCACGTGTTTCTTGTTTATACGACTTGTTTATCCACCTTGCGAAGGCAAGAACTTCTAGATTACGAAAGATTGGATATAAATGGACTGTTTAAAATATTTCAAATTAATTTGAAGAGAGAATTGTCGTTTCCTCATCAGAATTGAGCGTATCCACCTTCATACTTACCTGCGTAAAATGACATCTTATTTCTTATTTCGACATATCTATTTCTATAGTTTATATTCTTGTATAAATATTTTATGTTTTAACATTACGCCCACTTTCATGGATTAACAGCTTAAACCGGCAAGGAAATATTTAAATTCACCATATTTAGATCACTATTTTCATAATTAACGATTTATTGACAAACTGTAGTAAAATAATCCGAGTGCACATGTTATTTTTCAATATAACGACTTTCCAGCACGGCTTAGTTGTGGAAAAAGTAAATAATACGTCACATTTGATTAAGCTTGCCAGATGTGACGCGACTTTACTAAATCCATGTCCACTTACTGTACTATTTACGACCAAGTTGTAGCCCATTTAATAAATTTATCGATATAAAACAGCAGCATTAAAAAATAATATTTACTAAAAATTTGATAGCGTTTAAAGCGATGCGCGTCCACGTTGCCTCGATTATTTTTAAAACACATCAATATCGTGGAAGCTGTGGAAGTGTGAAAGAGTTAAAGCGCATCTTACGCCGGCGGCATTCGTCACAGTAGTGCATAAATAACCACGACAGGGTAAACAGGAACGATTTTATGCATTTTTATAAAGTATAACTTTTTTGTAACCATTTACAAATATATTTTCACGGGTCGTGGTTTTCGCCTAACTGTTCAACCCATTGAGATCCTGAAGCAATGAGGCTCAAAACCGAATTCAGGGCAAGTGGACAAAATAAGTGAACCAGAACTGAACTAGAATAAGCTTCAGATGGTTTCACAATTCATGAATGACTGAGAGACAATTTCAATATAACACAGATGAAAGCTGTCAATAATTATTAAATGAAAAAAACTACCAAAATGTATTTGTTTATAATAATTCTGACAAAAAAATGAGGCAAAGATGTTGTTCTAAAAATATAGTATTATCATAGAAACGGATATAAATTACTTTGAAATTACTACGAAAGAAGTGATGATTCAAAAGATTGAAATTGCTGCTTATAATAATGAAATACAAGCCCGAAGATAACTGGATATTCCGAATATTTTATTAAAACTGACAGAAGTAATGAAAAAAACGTATGAATCACTCGTTCATGATGTTCCTCTGAGAATTGAATTGGAATGAATATGTAGTTTGATATTGTAAATATTCCTTTATTAATGTTAAATATTTTTCAAAAATGGTGGTGGCAATGATAGTTCAGTGTTACATTTCATGTTTACCCTGCTAAGAAAATAACGAAAAAAACAAATGACGAGTTAAGATAAGATCACCAACAAAAATTGTCATCTGTCTAGTGCGGCGAGACAGAAAAAAATAAGAACGGCGTGCTTTGCGGTAAACGACAAAAGAATGACCAAAAAATAAAAATAAAACACATGCTAAGTCAACAAAAAAATGCTTAACTTGGGTAAACAAACACGGCGATTTAAGGAGGGAAAAATTAAATTAACAAGATAGGCGAGGCGCGTTGACAGAACAAGGAGTGTAATATTAAAATGCTGAGAAATTTATGATTCGGTTTAAAAAAAAATCGTTTCGCAAACTCTGGTCTTAATTCCAGAAAGTTGCGACGATTTCATTGTACCTAATGTACGTAAAGCGCAATACAATATTATCTTTTTGGTTCTCTTCCTTCTCCTGTTTCGTATTTCTTATTCCTCTCGGGAATAATGTAATGGAATTAAGTGACCCAAACTCTCTTTTTCAAAGCCTTGAGTCGCAGTCGCGAAGACCACCCGTAGAATGGAGGTAAACGATGGGTACCCCCGAAAAGACTGGTTAGTGCATACTTTGGCAGTTCTACTTACGAGAATTACTTTATGGTTATCTAAAAAAAACGGTGACCCTTTTATCACATTCTTTACCCGATTTCTAAATGAGCCACATAATCAAAACGCCTCCGGGATTCTCCGTCTTCCTACAATTTATGCCAATATCATTTATTTCTGATGAATGGATAGAATCCAACACTGCATCCTTTGAAAGAGTCGGGAAGTTTTCTTGTCCTACAATACGTACGTGTTCTAGCCGGTTATAGCGCCGTTGTGTGAGTGAAAGCTGCACTGTTTGTTCATTACTCTACTTACTTTTTTGACTATTAAACTTATACAATCCAATCTGTTTTTATTTAAATCGCAGTACGATTTGATGAACAGAATAAAGATCAGGATGTTTTAAAGATTTATTTAATAACGCGTTAAGGAAAAGTTTCTTCTCTTTAATACTCGGCTATTTTCGGCAGAAATAATAATATTATCTTCGAAGAGGCAACTTCAAAAGTGCATTTACGTAAGACATTAAGCACTTCCTTTCCCTCCGTTTTATTTCCCGTGTGAAATACGCGTATGTGCAACTAACTGCAAGAAGTACAGAAATAAAATAAATATACGTATTAAAATGGCAGTTAGTCCCGTCCCTCTCAGCTAGGAGATAAAATAAAAAAATAAACGCCGGTTTAACGAGCCGTAAATAAAACCGGAGACACAGAATGAATAATATAAATAAATATTTAAATTATTTAGAAGCTGCCTGACATGGGATACATTTTAACACCACCGCGATACGAAGAGTAAATACTCGTGGATATTTAGGAAGATATTTATTTTTTGGAATTCTACTATCGCGCCAAATGTGGGGTACATCAAAACGCGGATTCATAACGTATAACTATCTTCAGAGGTAATTTTGGCGACAATTGACTGTCAACCAATCGTCCAACCTATTAGGCATCTATGACGTGATCTTTATTTTTCACTCGTATGCGGCATACGGGACTAAACCTCCGTTGCCGTAGATTCACAGATTCATACACTTCCCCAATTGGTTATTACGTGGAGCAGAATATTGATAACCACTCATGAGACAGGCCTAGCGGGATTAGAACCCAATATTACTCGGTCTGTGGATGGTTCAATTCATATATATTAATATAATATTGTACTAGCAGTCAGTATCTAGGTGTCATTAACAGGCACAACGTATTAAAGTAATATAATTAAAAGTCGTGATGTAGCAAAGCCATAAGTGTCGAGGCAGGATATCTTTTTTTGAACATTGTCTAAATGTCAACTGTGCTATAATCATAAAAGTTATTTACAAAAAACGTACTTGTTATTTTATATTATATAATTCCGAAGTTTTTTAGCATATCAGTGGGAGTTCTTCAACCAAAGCCAGCATAATTTTGTATGATTATATTTTATTACATTCATTCGCGAGATTACTACTACAAAAAAGGTTTTAATTTGTTCAAAATAAGTTACAATCAAAACTCATTGAAAATACTTTTAATGTTGTTATTTAATTAAAATATATGATTATATGAAATTGATAAAATTAATGACACTGCGTAGAATTTAATCCGAAATGGGCTTAAAGTGACGTTGATGTGTTTCTAATTCAGATACAATACTATACTAGACTTAATAATTATCCCATCACTGTCCATCGAATCGAAAGATTTCTAATTCATTCGGGCACTTAAAAATGAATGACAGTCTCCACGTAGTTACCAATTACCGAGCGACAAAAACCAGTTAACTATCTCATAAGCTGGTTCTGATCTATTTACATCCTTCCTGCGTTTACAGGCAGGTGTAGAATAACATCCCACACGTCACAACATAACAAGATACTGCGTAATATACAAGTACATACACAATGTGTGGATAAATCATTAAAAAATAATGATGTCAATTAATTTGAATAAAGTGAGACGATAGAATTGTAAAAGATAGAGAAATAGAAGAAGAGTGCCTGAAACCAAGATTTCGTTTTACGAGTACATCACAGTAATAAATAAACCTCATAGCTTACAGAAATGTTAAGTTAAATGCAGTCCACTGGAAACCTATCAATACCATCTTGGGCTTTTATAAATATAACACGAATATGATTTGCGCAACAACGTTGTGAGCACATATTGGAGGAATGTATAATAACTATATCAGCAGACATATAGTATTATGGTATTATAATCGTTGCCCAACTAAAGTGTAAAATATTTAATGAAACAATACCGCGTGTATTGTTACAAGGTAATATTTTTTTACCATATTACTGCCGAGTTTTATGTTCCGATCGGTCCAACTATCATATACATAGTGACTTATCTGCTACCCAAAATGCTTTTGAATTGAAGATTCGGGTTATCCGGGACACCGATTAATTCAATGATATTTACAGGAAAAACTTTTATTCGTATTAATCGTTTGAGCATATCGTGCATTAAACATACGAAAAACTATCCTTTTCGTCGAAGACTCACCACAATAAGCTGACTAATTATTATAATTACAGCGTCAAGGATGGTTCATTATCTAACTAAGCGACCGAGAAAGGTCAACATAAGAAAATTGTGGTCATTGCGTAATTTTGACTATTTTCGGTGATTTACCAGTAGATGGATTATCGGGGGACAATGACTGTGATGTAAACCGGTACATTAGGAGTCAACTTAAATACATAGAGGCACGATGCTTTCAAGAGAGAGCATAAAGACATTTAAATGTTGTATTTTAGATTACGAATACGTAATGAAAACGTCATGGCTTGAGAAATAAAGCTACAAATAATGATACCAGTAATTTCATATGCACTCGGTGGGTTTATTATTTAATTTTCCTTGTACTATTAAAACATTTTGTCTATATTTTTACGTAGGGTGTCGATCCATCACGAGGGAGGCGGCACGTCTTAATGACTAATAAATTAAAGTAAAACTTGAAAAGAATTCGAAAATAAACAAACTCGTTGACACTTCAGTTAAATCTGAACACAGAAATAAAAACATGCACGCCGGCAGTTAAGAATCTCTCGCCTTTCTTGCCTTGACGTTTATTGAGCGTAATATAAGTCTACCGAGTTTGATAATATCGACAGAACAGTGTTTTGACATCCTAATTTCGGCAAATAAACTTCCAGTATAAGGATAAACGAAGACAAACTAGCGAATATTAAAAGGCGGAGGCGAAAAAGGCTTTTCACTCATATGTAATTTAGTATGTTGCGAATTTCTAATCTCGATGACTCACTTATTTGGTCAAGATGAAAAGTATTTCGCAATCATTTGCCAAGTAAACAGCAATACTTTGCTTGAGGTGAATTTTCGTCTAACTACAGTAAATTTAAGTAATTTGGTCGACTACATCACGGTGTCTAGATACTTTTGCATGGAGCGATAAAGTAGAATACACCAATTCTTTTACCGGAAGGTACCGCCAGCGAATTGAATAGCGGATGAAATGGGGGTACAAAAATGTATACTGCTTTATGCAAGGGATGACGTGTATTACATTGTGCACAGATAAACGTGGACACCCAATATTATATTGTGGTATGACGAGAAGATGAAGAATAATTTAAATCGTGTTTATTTAATTATTCATTGATTATCTGAAATGGCATGCATTCTTTTGAATATCAGAATTGTCAGGATCATTCGGTTTTAAAGAAATTACATTTACGAAATAAAGCATTTTATTGTATATTTAATTATTTACCTCGACGATTTAAAAGCAGTTACTTATTACCTCAATAGACTTAAATCAATGACGGAAGCTTGAAATTCTCGCAGAATGCGTTATTAGTCTCAAAAGTGACTTAAATGTTGCATTTCACAACCTTGTATATTATCAATTATGTATATTTATCAGTGAATTAACGATTTACTATGATATTTTACCACGCCCAATTCCGAACGTGGAGCATATGAAGCAAAGCAGTGTTAGAAATCCGCTCCAAAACTGGAGTCGTTGGAGCTCCGAAACGTAAATGCATATATGTGTTGATAGATATTTTTTATGCGAATTGGCTGTCAGACAATTGCTCAAACTAATAGGCATCCAGTTTTGCAGTAAATCCAGCAAATGTGGGAATCGAAGCTTCATTCCCCGAACGCAAGGGGCGCAAGCTAATCTATCAACTGCTGGAGAGACAATGATAGCGCAAGATATTCAAGCTAAATATTTTTAATACGTATATGACAAATTTTACTAACGCTTTTGCAATAAATTGGGTCTCCATTTTTTAAAAACCTTTCCTACATAACATATTACACTTTATAGTGATAATAAGCGAAAGACTATGGCTTATTGAACGTATTTTAAACTTATTTGGGATGCAGACCAAAACAAAATAAACAGGTGTCGGAACTGCCTACTAACGATCCTATAGGAGTATAGATAGATACGAAGACTGTAATATAAAACAGATCAGCGAAATGCAACTGCATTTATTTTCGTTGTCGATATTCTTCCTGCAGAGCCCAAATAAATACCTATCAAGAAAGAATACATGTATAAGCCAGCATAGCGATTCTCAAACAGTTTTCTGCTTCCAAACATTAGATCTTAAATAAAGACATGATAGTAGTTTGTGAATATAACGCATTGTAATTTTGTCCCAGCACGATTCCAATAGCGTTTTCTCCATGCGATTATTATAACGATATTCTTTGATTTGAAAAACTATTTAACTAAGTAGAACTTTATTTTGCGACGGTTGAATAATCGAATTTTTCTTCAAGCCTATCGGGTTTCTTCGACTTGAGTAGGCAGCGAAATACTATTTAAAGTGCCTACATATTAATCAGAACCATGAGTGGTATGACCCGGGAAGATACTACGCGAAAATTCACGAAAGCGCCCTTGGGGTACCCGCATGGTGAAGTTAGGTAGCGAGTATTACTATACAGATTTAAGCATATTTAGCTGATAGTATTTCGACGTTCATAAACATATGTGATATCTGTCAAAATATTGACGAGGGCGTTGCACATTTTGCTACAGAAAGGAAAGATATCTTTAGAAAATTATAAACTAGAAATGAACTATGTATACTGTAAATATATATTCATTCCCGCGGTGTTGTAATATATAGGTGACTTTTTGCTGAAGGCTGAGGATTTACACCATATATATAGAATATAAAATTTTCACGTTGTGGAAATCTACGTAGTCAATTTCAGCAGGAGTCATCTTTACACTATGGATGGATATTGAGAATAATAAGACAGTGGAGTTTACTTTAATTCGGCCTGTGTGTAACTCAAAACGGGTATAGAACCGCTGTAATATGCACCATGCCAATTTCAAGTAAGTATCTACTTTTACCGGGAGTCAAGTCTCGTCATTTGGCGAAATGTCTTCGGGAAGCGTGAGCGCGCAAACTCTTACCGACGTCGAGAGGGACGGGGGGTTTCATTAATTATTAATATTTCAGAAGCGTTCGTTGGAAACTGAAAAATAGAAGGGGCGAATTTAGCGCATCGCACAGTGACTTTACCTAATATACACTGCAACTACCTAAAATATAAATCCATAAATTTAAATGTTCGTTGGCCACGCTGTTACGTACGAACTACTCGAGTGAATGCTAATGCTAACTAGGAATAATGAACAAAATCGGTGTGTCAAAACTTGATAGTACACCATGCGATTATTTTATACAAAGATATTGACAATTGAAATCTGTCTAAAATATAACAATCATTTTAGATACAAGCATATTAAGATTGTCTGTCCAAAAAGAATACGTATAATTAGCACAGTTTACGAATAACGAGTCATGTGAAAATTTGAAAATTTCAAATCTTTTTGAGTTCCAGTATCAGTAGACAGTAATCAGACAGTAATCCAATTATAGATTGATAACAATAGGGAATATGTACTTGTAATAATATCAAAATACGAAAAAAAAAATGAATCCCATAAATTAAAACATAAATATTTTATTTCACTGTATTTTTAGTCAATTTGTTAACATGAGAGGTCTCAAATTTCTTTGGCAGTATATAATTGTCGAAAGGCGAAACCGGGATCATAACGACTCACGCGGTAGGTTAGTTTTCAAATATATATTTCATGTATGTAGCCCGAACAGGTTTTGCAAACAATGTCAGGGAAGGATTGCAAGACGGAAATGAGAAAATCGTTTCACAAACTTAGTAACCTAGTGAAAATGAGCATAATGCTACAAAAACGCAAGAAGTAAGGTACGTGGTAACACAGCATGAATGACTGAAACTTGAAGGAGTTTTTTTTACAACAATGGAAATTTTAGACGTTAATGATGACGTATGCGAATATTGTGCATAGCATTTTTAAACATTGACTCCCATTTTTTCGAAAGTACATTTCTGCCGAGTCATGATGGGTGGGTCACATAAATTTGAGCACGGCGAAAAACATACCGAGACATGGGACAAAGTAATATCTGTATGTACACTATGCGGAGGCATCTTCTTTCTCGCCAGACGTCGCCGGCCGCCGTCTACCGACCGATCAGTCCCGCCGCGGTAAAGTTTATATTATGACCCCGGTTGACAGATAGCGCCCCCACGCCGGGACGCCCCGCGGGACACTCGCCGCCCTCCGACGCCCGTCCGCTTGGGGGACACCTCCGGAAAACTGTCCGGCGACGTGCCGACACCCTTATACAGACAAACGCAACATTTTTCTTACGGGAAGGTGTGACAGAGCGATAGAGATTGGGTCTAGCGACACGACGACACAGCTTTGTGTATTCAACGATATATACATGCAAAAATGAGCGACCCGCTATAATGTGGAGATCAACCGTGTCAAAATGTATATGTGAATATTATGAACTCTGTCCAAGCCGCAAGTGTGTTATGCAGCGTTTGCTAGTTAGTAATTTTGTGATAATGTACACTTGACACTTATAAAACATAGCATAATTATTACCATACCATCAAATGGTCGATTTTCTGTAATGATTGTGACGATGAATACATTCGTAAAATGTATTGGGGTCAATCCAGTATTAAATGGAGGCTTCTCTGAGTTAATTCTACAACGCACAACTCGCACTACATATATCAGCAAAATATTAAATACCATATCGATCCAAAGAATCCAGGTATGCAATTATTTTGCAGTGTGTTCTGCGCCCCTTACGTACGCTGGATGGTTAAACGTATCAAATTTACAACAAAACACACTTTTTCTAAATTTACAAACAATTGTACACTCGAACAGCGATATATCTACAATGCTTCTAATTTAGAGTCAACATATTGTATCACTAAAAGATACGACTGTGGAAGTAATACGACATGAGTAAAAAACTAAAATTTACAAAAGCTCATTGCAGGATACAGTCTACAAGCCATCACATCTACAGTCACTTTATGGGGCGTATACCACGGGATAACGAAAAGACTATCTATTGTGAATACATAAAAACACTAATTTTAAAGTAATGCCAAAAGTTATCGCCGCCTGCGCCCCCAACACCAAACAAGCCGTCTTGACGGGTGCCCTCTCGGCCTCCCTCAGTTCGAACTTTGCCCTCACCTCCCCGCTAGCCCGTTGAGTATTATTCGTTTCGCGACACCCATCCGTCATTGTTGCCCCCGTCTCCTACCACGTCCACAAGTCATGTATGGGAGATATACGAGAAACAACTCGTATCTACAGCGCATGGGTCAACATTTGTTTTTCAGCAAGTAGTTCGATTCCCAGTCGGTATAATCTACACGAGGAATGGATATTGCGGTACAAGATTGCTGCGAGCGAGTGAATGACTGCGTTTGTTATCAATTAGTTTGGGGCAATCACAGTTTGTGACTGAATTCTCAACCATTAATTATGAACTGTATGTAGTAAACCTAACCAAGCAGTAGAAAGATTGAAAGAAACCAGCACAAACATAGATAGCATGTTTTTATATCTGAACCACTCAACTTTAAGAATTAAATACAGAGTAACAGTAACTATATTGTGTTGATTCATATTTCAAATTGAAATCGACCAAATCATTGTATTTACCTAAATATAATAAATCGCACACGGAAAACTTCATTATGGTGGTTTAATTGAAACAATTGCAGA
Organism: Rhyacophila evoluta; assembly: GCA_022683975.1. NCBI lineage: Eukaryota > Metazoa > Arthropoda > Insecta > Trichoptera > Rhyacophilidae > Rhyacophila > Rhyacophila evoluta. The sequence continues at coordinate 6,164 of JAGVSQ010002878.1, read as the reverse complement.
ACGTCAGAACTATAATAGCTTTAAGCTACATATCAAAGAAATATATTTACCCATTAATATATTCCCATCATAACTGAAAAATATGGATCGCAGCAATGTGAACTCACTTTGATAGATAATTTCTGTACCTTTCAGCCACATGGGCATCAATCAGGCTTAAAAAAGCGCGAGTTGCTATGTCAACCACTTAAGCGACCACATGCAATGTATGATAGACGTGGTATTGATAATTATATACACACAATACATGCTATATATCGTATACATATTTATTATTTGTCAAAACATTTTATTATCAGCTGAAAATATAGTAATTTTCGTGAATAAGTATGAAGTATACAAATGGTTTAAGTTATATTGAGACTGATAATGTGTGTCTAATACATACGTGGTATTTCCCGATGCATGAATAATCGTTCACCCCACCCGAACCTCCATCTGCCAACACTCATGAAGGCAGACGCGCTGTACGTCAAAAACCAAAAACCACCATGTATGAATTCTTTTCTACAAGATTTTATTTCAAATAAAAAATCTACCCAGACATGACCGACAGATACGACAGTTTTGCATGTCATGGTATATTTTTAGTTTACCCACACTGTATATTCGTTACTTCTAATTCATCGTCATTTAAAAATTGTACACTGCTGTATGGATGCATTCCCCAAATCCTTCAATATCAGTTAAAATTACGAAATACACAGTGGCATTTAGAGGACGCGTATTTTATGACAGTGTACTGTGATATTTTAAAATTAAAAGTTGTTAGGTTTACAATATGTAAAATAAATACATTTAAATGTCGCTTTATTGATACTTAATGATATGTAGTTCTTTGAAGCGAACTTCAATAGTGATTACCTAAAGAATTTTCATTAGCTAAAAACACTAACCACGTTAACGTCAACATTTTTTTATTTGGGTATCAAATATGTACTTATGATCTGTAAAATGTCAATATATTATACAATTCAGTCGTATTGATGATCAAGGAAACAAAATATCTTCAATCGGCCGAATCGAAACTATAACCACCGTGTCGTTACACAGTTCCGTAAAACATAAAATTAATTACATTACAAATGGCAAAGAAATACCATGTTATTAGTACAAAAAAAATATGGAAAACAAGGTTATTCTGGCATGAAAAATACTGGTTTCTTTTACTGTATAATATCGTGGTAAATTACCTTTCTATAATATCAAACCAATAGTTATTACTTTACCAATTACAGATGAAAAGACGGTTCGGTAGAAATCTTGATAAATCAGAGGAGAAATAATATTATACAATAACTCCATCAAATTAAACGAAATGTCCGAAATTCATTATTTACGACTGATGAAGTTACTTGAGAACTTTGTGTAACGTTACACGATCGGTTATTTCAGGGAAAACCTACATCGGTGGACGTGAAACGGAAAAATATGACCCGAGTATTTTCAGGCAGCTACGTCACTTTAGCGAGAAAAGGCTTCCAAGAAAACAACATTTAATGTGGTAAAACAAACACTATCGATTGACGGCTTACTGGATAAGCTTCCGATTCAAATATATTACATTCAAAACGACGAAGAATTGATAATCCCGTTTACATACTTTTTGAATTATTAAGTACAAAATGGTTTCATTCAGAAACACTTTGTAGATTTTTTAAAGAATAATCTAATCAGGATATTTTTGGAAATGGAATAAACGGACACTTAATCATAACGATTGGTAGAAAGCTACAAATAGTCTAAGCTAATGATGACAAGTGTAAAACATTTTCGTTCCGAAGAAACAAAATGTGAGCATCGTTAAGAATAAGTCGATTTCTTTCCATATCAACAGCCGTTCTACGATTGTAGTAATTGGATCACTGTGTAATAAGCCACATATGTAACAAATAACATTAATACTAGGCACAATATATATGTATGTGATTGTAATTTACCGAAGATTACAAATTCTGACAAATTATATTATCCATATTTAGTGCCATAACACTTGTATTCGTTGTATTGCCAATATTCAGAAACTACCTGATTGTCCGAATCTCTACTAAATCGGAAAAGGTCATAGATTTTAGAAACACCGAAGACTTAAAAGTACGAATCCTTTTGGCGTGCAATTTATAATTGTGTACGACAATATTATTTTAAAGCTGAGTGTAAAATAATTAAAACAATATTCTTTGCATATAATAACACTTGAACAATCTCGATTTCAAAAGTAAACATAATCAATTTTGAAAGAAAGAGCCGATACGTATGTACGTATGTTAAAGTAATAAAACAACATGGTTTCAGTACAAGAAGTAATTAAGATTAAATTGCCTGGTAGCGTTTGATAACTCGTTTCCTACAACACCGAATTATCTGTCATTCCGATTAACTCATCCTCCGGCAGTGGCGTTTAGGTCGGATAAGCCGGACTCAACCGTGTAGGGTTTCTTTCACGAATGCGAAACTTTTGCAGACGCTTTCGCGAAATAATTCAACGAGAGAGGCAAGCCTACGGACGGGTCCGGTACCACCGCATTGAACATTCATGAAGTCGCCTCGACACGAAATGAATGAAACAGAGTTTTGAAATTTAGTTAATTAAAGGTTTAAAGGTACGTCGGCAGGTAACTAACACCTCCAGGGCTAAAGCAGTGACAATTTAAATAAATTATTTATGAGTCCCCAGTTAGGAATCCAGACCCAGCCCGGGCAGGATGAAAATAATAGTGCTCGACTATGTTTATTAAGCTAATTCAACTAACGACCGAAACTTTTTAATTTTTCCGGAATGGGGTCGAGATGGTTTAAAGCTAATATATGGTGGCTAATATAAGCAATGTAACATATTATACGATAGTGAATGGTTTTTGTTATTTACATAATCAAAATACACAACATTACATAAGAAAACCGTACACATTTAAAAAACGCACAAAAAACTTAGAATAAATATTAGGCTTACCCATATTTGTTTAAAACCATATAAAACCAAAATTGAGCTAAAATCGCATAAAATTCCTAAAACGTCAAAAAAATAACTTAAATATTTCTTATTTAGGCTTGGCGATCATTTTTATTTAATAATTATTTTTCAAAACTTTATTCATTTAATTTTGTCAGTTTGCGAATTCGCGTGCGTCATCATTTTCATCACTAGAAGAGATAGTTCGTGCATAAGAACTGCGTGATAACTTCATTCTCATTTTTAACTGTTTTTCCCCACTTTGACAGAGTAATCAGTTACTAAACTTCGCAGTGATGATTTCACAAATGTATTGTGGAGTCCGCTATGTACTACTCATATTTGTATATAACTGAGCATAAAAAGACACGCAAACAAAGAGACCCAACTGCACACCTAAAAGTGTTTAAATTGAGTACATTTCCATATAGATAAATGGTTATTCACCATGATTAATCGTAAGACGGCCAAATTATTATGTCATTATCATGATATACAAATAAATTATGTATACAAGTATTAAGCAAGTGTACTCGTAAGTATGAAAACTAATGAAGCAAAAATAAAAAAAATCGGTCAGCATGAAGATACGGAATATTAATATATAGTAAAACTACGATGAAATGTCTGTAAATAAATGAACGCACAAACGTCAGAAAATGGTTGGAAGAAATTATTCGATGGCCACTATGCAGATATAGATTTAGAAGGGTTAGAAGTTCGTGATTTCTGCAGAACAATACAGAATAATGTTTTACAGTGGTGAAGAAGAAAATATTTTACAATGGTTAGAAACAGATGAAGAGACCATGAGTATCAATCACATTATGGCTGAAAATGAAAAGGCAGATGAAGTCTTGGAAAATTTTATAACACTTACGTATTTTTAAGCAGTTGGCTATATAAGAACAGCACAATACGGCGGAGCAACGGCAGCAGAGATGGAAAAAGCTATTAATAGGTGGGTGCGCTAGAGTTGCAAGTGTTGTGACGATACCGTGCTGTCGCGCTGCCGTACTTGATCACTTGCTCACTCACATATTAGTGACTTGCTATTTTGTATCTCTGCTGCCGACGCTCTGCTATCATAGCGCCGGCCGAATTTAAAAGTACAAATGAAACTTGATTCTTTTCTTAAATCTAATATTAATAATAATATTAACGCATTAAAAAGACTTTCGGCTTTAACGAACACTTCACCCGGATTAATCCGTTATATCGAGGTTTTACTGTAATTCTAAATCGAGCAGCTCTTCTTCATCAAGCACCACCCGTAAATACTGCAAGTTTTAGCAGGCATGAAGTAACTTAAAATTGAGCTAGCAATATTATTTATTCCCTGCAATAAATAACCATTACGTCAACAAATCTATGGAACAATTTTGGTGAAATACATAAGTAGGGTATATATTATATTATATTGCGACGACCTAAATTGTTTTATCTCAAACATGAGTGTAGTCACAATTAATTAGATGTAATAACAATTAAAATAGTGTCAGAACATGGACAGTGTTTAAGAAGCTTTTGAAATTTGGCTGCTCTCTAGAACACCAGGGCTGCCAACTCAGCAGAATTAAATAAATTTACACGACTATATTTAGTATACTATTGGGTGTAGTAGATACTGACCCTAAATAGTGAAATGCGGGAGACAATAGTGTTATACGTATTGGACACCTCATGGTATTGGATTGTATAGCGCATTCGAAAGTAAAATAATCCAATAATTATTTTAAGACGTACTAATCGAAATATATCATTCGATTTGATATATTTGGCGCCAATTAATGTTTCAATACCTTGAGGGCATAGACAGACGATCATACCCTTGGCGATATATTTGCAATTTGCTTTGACAGTCGCTGTAATAAAGTAATCTAAATGTTACTATTTGTTTTCAAGCCTGACGTGTTTTATTTAACACGTTTATAATGATTATTACTGAAGTGTCAAAAAATCTTGCGGGGGTTAATTTGAGATGTATACAAAACTTTTTCCAATAAAGATAATACAACATAAGTCAAGCATAGGAGACTGGAGTGGTGTTTTTGAGTATAGTCGGATATGAGGATATAATAATGATGGTGAAGCTCGAAAGAAAGTTTCGTTTTGGGGGTTGCTTCCGGAAGCTTTCATTCAGCAGTTATGAAGATATGACATTGATACGCGTGGTAAGGCAGGTATGTCTATTTAAAAGACCTGTGTACCCTTGTGTGTATCTCGACTCTACTGACAGATACAATTTTCCCCGTTTCAACCGTATCTATCCGTCACAGCGACAAGCGAGGGACCACCCATACCTCAGGTACCCACATGCCACCCTCGACCTGACACCCACTCACACTTTCCCCCGCCGTCTTTCTTCGCGTCCATCTGTCACTTGACATTTGCAATTTTCATACGCGCGGCGCGTATTCAATATTCATGGAGTTTTTCAAGAATTCAGCCGGCGACTTTGCGAACTAATAAATAATATTACGGACCTTATAATTTATTTAGAAGTCTGATTACTTGAGCCGGCTCATAGATTATTCAGCATCCCAGCGGACGTAACGTAATTATTTTTTATTTTAATTAACAGTTTCGACCGTTCGAACTTGAAACATTTTCATCATTCGAAAATGAAGAATGTTAATAATAAGTAAATTATGGATAAATTGAATTATGCATGTTGTGCGCTACTTGGAAATATTATCTCGACTCTCTCAATTATAAATAATTGGATGGCTTCGTATTAAACTAGATATGCCAACTCGAATTATGGCAAAGATAACCTTAAGATGAAGAATTGTGGAAAAGTCGAAAATAGCATTCAAAATAACATAGTCTAGGCGGCAGAATCTCCGACTAGTTTTGCTCGCTAACTATTCTTTATTATTCCAACATTAAACGCATTTTTACAATGTCATATAATGATGTAGACAAAAAATATTAAAGTTTAAAAGACCTTCGCGTAGTGTGTAAACAATGAAATGACTATTTTGCTACAAATTTATTTTCAAATTGAACATAAAAAATACTTTAAACTGATAATATGAAACATAAAGTAAGTCGGAAAATATTGATGTTTTTTAACGTGTCTACTTGCTTTCCTCTCCACCGCCCGCCCCGTCTACACACCCGTTATGCGGGCATATACCGTTGCGTAACGATCGTGAGGCGCTCTTCATAAGTGCCAGAAGTGTCCCAGGAGCAGCTTCCCAAGACC
>JAGVSQ010002877.1:0-23247 GCA_022683975.1 Rhyacophila evoluta | reverse complement strand
CGAAACAAAAAGGGACCCGGGCAACGCCGGGTACTGATCAGCTAGTATAATATAAATAGAAAACGATTGTGTCTGTATGCAATTCACTTAACAGGCAGGCTCCTCCCCTATAGTAATATCAGAAGTGCATTTGAAATTCAAATGCGATTCTCGCAGACATCCATCCATCTATGTTTTACTCGAACCTATCTAGACGCTCTGATCGTATTCGTGTCAATGTGACAAGTAGAAATGAGTTACGGCTCTCATTAAGCTGATTACAGCAAAAACATCATACTCTTAGCACACGAAGAGCTTATATTAAAATAGTCTTTCATTTTCTATTTTATTATAATTAATATGATAGTACTTGAGTCGTTGTTCACTTGAAAAGCAGCATTTGAATTCCACAGCATCAGATAAGCCAAAATTGACGTAGATGTAATTGTTTTCCCGGTAGCCGAGGTGAGCGTTCGCGCTTTGGAGTCGTAGATTGCTGGTTTGATTTCCGCAGTTCCTGGAACGCACACCCTAATTTTGTAAAAACTCTAAACCTCGTAGAATATACGACATTTCTGCAGAACCGTATAACCGTGTTATTCGAGGTCCGAGTGTACTTTGATTTGATCTATCTGCTATTCGTACTAAATAAGCCGACTTTTAACTTATTATATTATTTTTTCCGATGAACATAAAGCGCTATAAACACTTTTTATAGACTAATCTTCCAATATTACTGCCATGATATTCACTACTATTTTAATAGCTTTTTTAATAAGGCACTTTGTGGACCTAGAAAAGAATATTTTTTTTCTGATTTAAACCCATGAAATTATGAAAACGAATGTGAAACTTTATTGTACCGAATATACGGGCTGTATCTCGGGACGATTAGTATCAAATCTTAAGTTGCTATCATTCTACGCATTATGTATAAAATATAAGTCGTTGCAACGAGTGAATGCAACATTGATTTATATAACTGGGATATTATACTAATTGGTAGTATATTATGTATTGTTTAGCAGTCGACCTTGGCCTTAATGTAAATCGTGTGCTTTAGAATAGTTCCCATGGCTTTTATCTCTTTTGACACAACTCTCGTAAGTGTTAGATTATATTTTAATGACGAAAGTTAATGTGGTGTGAATCCGCTGTGAAATCGCTGTATTTTCTAATTTAATTAAGTAACTACTTAGCTTACATCTCAAGATTGTACAATATTATACTGCCAAATTGACAGACGCCTGCGTTTATTCGTGCGAATCTCGACAGTATTTATCACAATCTATGTTTGTAATATATATCGTTGTTTAGCAATATGCAAACGAGGCGTAGGTTCGCTTTACTAGGCTAAACTGATCAGGCAATCTAAAGACGTTCATAGATTTTTACTTCTTCCTTAGACTCATTGAAAAACAGATATACATATATAAACTATCTCAACATTTTTCTTTCTCATTACAACGAGATTTTCCCCATGTCCACTGCGAAAGTAAAGCTTATTTTGACTTCACAATATAAAGAGTTTACTTCGCAGATTTTTCCGCGAGATTTTTGTCTCCAGTTTCGTATCTTTTATTTAAGTTTAAAAAATCCTTAGCGCCCGTCGAATTTGCACCAGCAACTTCTAGCATTTTGCTTACTTACTAAAAAACCTTTCATAATTTAACATTCTATTATAAGCAAAAGAATGCTATGTACTCAAGCATTCTATATTATATTACTACGTATGTAATAATGTTATAATAAATAACGTATTTATATATTTACTATCTCAAGATCCTTTTCATGGTATAATTTTATTTAATATCCTGAAAGAGACGTTCGTAGATCTGAAGAAATACCTTCGCCAATCATATTACAGATAAATAAATCTTTTTAGTCGCATTTCAGTTGGATTGATAAAATAAAATATATCTCGTAGTGTATTCACGCGTTGAAGTTTTATTTACGTCACGTAAACAATAAATAAATCAAGACAATCTCAAAGCTTACATACGTGAAAAGCTTTATTAAACAGAATCTTAGCTAAGTTTTTCAATTACATTAGTATTAGACTTCAATGTTCAAAAATAAACTATTGGATATGTGTATTAGGAGGCAGACGAGGTTTTTAATCTGTGTAATGACTTGTACGCTGATTCTCTTTTAGAATATCTTTACAGAAAATAACTGACTTTGTAGAAGTAGATGCCAATATTATCCATTTGTCTGCTAAACGACGATGTATCGTGATCGACTTCTAAGGGTTTTAAAAACACCAAAGCAGTCAATGAATTGAAGTCGTCTATTCATGTAGGGCACTGCAAGTTTAGTATTGATAACGATTTTTTAAATATTCTGTATGGCTATAAAATTTGTTTCATACGTGGCCTATTATTTACAGTGGTACATTTATCACTTTTGAAATATATTTTAATTATAAGTAAAGACAGGTTGCGGGGGCATATCCTACAGACGTTTAAGGATTTATGAAACATAAGGATGCAGTATTGCGCTTGTTCTGTTGGTCGAATTCTTAAATCTTAAGAACAATCTGAATAAAATTCAGCGAATATAGGAAATATCATGTCTTCGATTAGTTTTTTTTCATTAATAACACTAATTATCTAGTCTGCAGAATATGTTAAAAAACACTATGTTAAGTATTAATGTCAGTACAATCCTAGTTCACTTATCTCAAATTCTAACACCTTTCTCGTTATATATTTTGATTACCTAACTGGGTTATTTACCGACTTACTCATCCTTGTCATCGAAGTCGTAATACATATATATAAAGCCCGAATAAACGAATTCAAGACCGAATTGTTTCGAAGGCCAGAATCCCTCCCTCCACCACACTCTTCTCAGCTTGTTGTGACTTCCGTGGATATGTATTTATATTTATTATTTCATCCAACGGTCCAACGCGTGACAATTGAAATGTTCCAATTCAAAGAGTGTGTTCAGTGAATCGTAAATGAATTTAAAATACTTAAACAGCCATGCCACACTACAACTTCACCACAACACAGTACTTGAAATTTTCTTTGACAAAGCGATGTTTCATAATGTAGGAACAGATTATTAATTTAAATTATATCCTATTGTTTACACTCCAAAAAATCAATGAGTTTTTCTCGGTTTGGTAACTTCTGACATTTACATACGTACTAATGTTTAATATGCTATTGTTATTATTATGCCAGTCATTATTACGAATTATATAAAAAATATTTAGTCAACTCAAGATCAACACACTTAATAAATCAATCACGCAGATATGCTCTATGATATTTTAACGATCGTTTTCTTTAAGACTTACTTATACTTATAATAGTTTAGTAATAAATAGCGTTTTATCGCTGGCCATTCTTTCCATCCTATTTCATGTACTATAGGTGATCCAAATACACTTAAAATGAGACGTGATTATAATCCAGCTACAGGATTCGATCACTTAATACACGGATCAAAAGTGCAATGCGAAATAAACTCTGTCATAGAAAATCCAGGATTGTAGACATCACTAAATGTCTGTACATACTTGTTGGATATTTAATTTCAATATGCTATGTATGTAATATGTACATATATTGCGCGTTATAATAATTATTTCATGTAAGTCCGTGTTCACTGGTCGATATATATTGTATGATACTGAAATACATGGGATGATATAAGAACTTTATTCTTGATTCTTAGTTTCTTGGAGACGCTTTGTGCTGCTGTATTTTTTCAACGTAGAAAACTAACGTGAGCAAAGAGGATAAGTTAATTTATTTGCCTACGATGTTATTAGAAAATCTGCTGAAATATGGATTTCTTGGCAGGTTAAGTAGGACTCGGTGTTTTTCGATTTTTGCTGTAATATCAATATTTAGAAGTGATCGATTGATTCATGGGTACTTATAAGATTTGTTGTGGAAGAAATCGAAACTTTCGTAATTAAACGCTCGGGTTGCTAGAAATGCGCTTGTGTCAAGGTTATACAGGAATGACAATTCATTTATTTTGGCGCCTGATAAATTTAAAACGAATCGATAGTTATAGATAGATATTCATCTTCTTCTATCCTCACCGCCTACATTTTCGTTGAAAATTTGAAAACTTCTGGATTCTCAAGGAATTTCTACTAAACTGCCGATTTTAATTAACATCAGAATACAGAATCATTACATTGTTTATCGTTTATTGTTTTGTTTTCTTCTCGTTATTTTTATTTGTTGTTAAAAATAGTTTATATATAGTTTTTTTAACTTGGATTTTTAGAACTGTCTAGTTTTCGTGCATGAAAATACATGCAAACCGAACGGTTATATGTTTTATACATGAGCCATGACTGCCCTTGAAACTTTAATATACAATTTAAATGTTAGCGTTGTTTTTGTAGGTTTAAAGCCATTTATCATTTGCTCCGCTCACCATGTACAACTATGAATCGTATTCGATCCGGGATTACTCGGCGATGTTTCACGGTCACAGAGAAAATAATACTTACACAATATAGCAGAGATGCTTACATTAGTCACATACCAGTTGGCTACTTTAATATGTTTGAATGTATTTGCTATGTTACATAAGGTAAACTATGTGTAAATATAACCAACCGCCATTAGTGAAATCGAATGCTCTTGTGGAGTGCTGTGAACTAATATTTATTGGTCATAGGTTCGAATACCATAGTTGTATCAAAATTTAGTCCGCTTTTAATGTATATGTACATCTAAGATATTAATGCTCTGTGGGTTGAGTCCCCGTGAAAAATAGTTTGAAAGTAATGACAGATATATACATATTATCGATTGTATTCTACAAATCCTAAAAACATTTATTAAAAGAAACAAAAATATTTTCATTCTCTCAGTGTTTATTGGGAGACGTATTTATAATGCCATATTTTTATGATGCTGTAATTTATCTTTTTATATAAGCGTTAATTAAAATGTATAATAAGTACAAATAAGGTGTAATAATTGTACATTTAATCATTAAACATTTAAAAATTGACAAAAATGAGATGTGAGATTGCGGAAAACATGCGACGGCATGTGCTCCACTGGAGATGTTAATGCTTCTGTTTTTATGGAATATATTGTGTATTAAATCATCCAAGTCCTGTGTATTAGAATTATATATTTTTTATAATTATATTGGTACAATATTGTAATCTAATTATATTTTTTCTTTTTTGTTTCAGATCTAAATAAATTGGCGTTGGTCAATTCTTCAACGAAAAGGTGAGTTAAATATTCATGAAACTTATTAGATCAAAATAAATAGCTATTTTCTACTATGTATATATTTAAAAAATATATAATTATCATTAAGCAGGAGTATTATCTAATAATAACTTTTAATACTTCATTAATTCATGTTAATCACATATAGCAAGTAAATTCTTGATAACATCTGCTATTAGAACCATATACATACTTCGTTATCTAAAATAAGGGGGGAGCCGGGTTTTGTTCTAATAATTGTGATTCATCATCATCTCTGTTGGAATGAAGCCTTATCCAACTGGTTCGGCTTCTTCCAGTCATGCGTATTTCATCGTCACGTATGATATTTCAGTAGAATTTAATTACTACGTCCAGTTTTTCCAGAGGTCTTGTTTTCAATAATATTATGAACTCGACATTCGTGCACTAATAATAAATAAGTTATGTTCTCTTATGTGTTTCATAGAGTCGATTAGTGCGGTTGTGAATCACTCAGTATAGATATAGAAGAACGCAAGTTTAATTTCCTTAGCGGAATAAATATCAACGTGAGTTTAATTGCAATTGAACCATGGCCTATTAGTTAGGGCGATTTGATGATAGGACAGTGTCGAGATAAATCGTCACGTTGTGCAGTTCCATATGGTCCACAATTATTAGTGGAGGACATCGTAAAAAAATACCAACAGTAATTTACCATAAATGTCTCATGATCTATTCTTACTTCGTATAATCTTTTCTATCTTTTAACAGAAATAAATTTAATATTGTATCTGCCCTCTGTATTTGCATTCATTCACGCTACGAGTATAAAAGGCCTATTACACTACACAATATTAAGTGCTCTTACTGCAGAGTGAGCGAGATCTCTTGTATGCGTTTTAAGTGCCTAAGGCTTATTACACCGCACTTAGTAAGGGTGCCTTGAAATTGTGTAGTGTAATAGGCCCTTAAGGAACATCTTCCACAGACATTTTTTATTATGTTGATAATTCGATGTTGAATGTTTGTTCGATAAAGAATATAATAGCATACTACATGCATTATTTGCCGGTAATCAATTCGTTTCACTTCGCTCTCATTGCATTTTATCGGTTTTCCTTATCTGCACAGAACTAACCTTACCGACGCGGGCAGTGCGATGCCAGACGGTAAACAAGCGTAACCTTGTAACAACCGCAAATACCTTCTTACAAAATTGCTATTTAATCCTATTCGACGCGATAACGATTTCTCATTATTTTCTATTTAATTCGATCGCAGGTGGGAAAATAACAGCGCATTTTTCAGTTATGTTTGTTTTATAATGCGGCCTCGATATCAAATATTTATGCATTATTTACTACAGCCGTATACTTAATACACATTCAATTGTTATTTATTTTTACGTTGACTTTAGTAGTATTGTAATATTTTTGTTTAAATTTCCTTCACTTAAACCATTTTTATTTTTAATAAGTAAATTAAATTAGTATTTTAGATATTCTCCCAATTGACCATATGGGGTTTTTATAGAACGGAAAAGGCGGAGTGATACAGTTTTAAAATAAACAAAATTAAATATGAATATATATATATTTGTTACATTCAATTTACGTGTTTTTTTTTTGAAGATGTTGATCAAATCATGCCTTAATTCCGTTAATTCGGTAATCGAATGGAGTGAAAAGGGATTTATAAGCTCTTTGCAATTGGTTCGACAAAGTGCAAAATGAGAAAATTGGAAGATCCAAGATTTTCCATAAGGTTATATCTACATTTATTTGGTTCAAACTTGAAACATGTTTCAAAAACGTTATGTAATGATTTCTTTTTAAATTGTTATTTGTAAAACCGTAGATTTATTATTAAAGAATTGGCTTGCTAACTTATAAGTATTTCGGCACAATTTAGGATTCTAAAGAGTATTATTGTTAAAAAACTTAGCGCGCCAAGCCAATGCGAGCTCGTTATGCGATATCAATAAATTTTACTTTCGTTTTGCCTTGGTTTACACTCTTAAATATGTGGCACATTGATATTGGATTGAAAACCCGCAGTATCCTTGGTAATTAAACGTCATGTCTTTAAATTTTATATACTGGCAGGTGATAGATTCTAAAATATACAGAAACAAAAAAGCGTGGTATTTTTGGGTTATTAAAGAAGTTCTTTATTCTATGAATACATGAATTTTAATTAAACTAAGAATTATAATATATTTAAATAAAGACAACTAAAAACATAATCTCGCGCTTGTTGGATTACTTCTTGTGTGTTTAAACTTTTGAAACATTCATCCAAACAAATATATAAGACGCCTGAAAGCTGTATAAAATTTTGAATGAATAGATAACTAAAACAGAATTTATTCAAGCATTGTCTAACGGAAAGATGTTACGCGATAAGAAGAGCTACGGTTAATTATATTTGTCTTCTACATAGCTGGTTATATTTTGTTTGACAACCGATTAGTTTTAACTGGTAATTAGCATGTAGCATTCCGACAAACAATCGTTGTCGTATTGGAATAGAACCGAAAACAACGCTGCAAACCGTTGTAGATAAATGAATACCTATATAAAATATTATATGAACCAACAGGAATGTTGTAAATACATAAACTTATGATATATATGGCTGGCTCAGTGTTGGACATTATTATCCCACATTTAAGTAATTTCGGGATAGATAAATACAGATGGTTGACATAACAACGAAATCAATAGAAATACGTGTGTAACAAATTCAGATTTTTTGTATTTTTATTTTTAACAAATAAAGAAACATACTATTTATAAAACGTTACAACTAATGATTGTTCTGGTATTTTATTATTTGAAATTTTAATGAAATGATGAACAAATTAAATTGTAGTTGCCAGAAAAAGGTTACAGTTGTGAGTGATGATCTGGGTTCGTATTGAGTGTTAGTGACAACGCCACTTATATATTGATGTTTCTCAAGTGACGAAGACAATAACGCTATATTTAGAGAATGTGAGTTAGTCGTGTCTGGCTCTGAGCCAGCCATAATTTATATAATCATCAGTTTATCAATACAAAAGCGATTTGCTATTTTTTTATTTGGCTTCTATTTCAAATACTGCTATGTTTTCTATTCTCAAATTGTTTTGAGATCAAATACTGCCATGTTTCAAATGTTTGAATATCTTATAAGTATCCCAACATGTTTTTTGTCGGTTTATGTACATATATGTAGATATTCTCTATATTTCACATATAAAGTAGCTTTTGAAATGTTTATTAGCCTCTAAAAAACCAGCGCAAGAAAGAGCCTTTTCCAGTACATATCAATACAGGCGCGACGTGTATTTGAGAAAAGTCTATGTTTAAACGAAGAAAAATCGTAAGTAGTTATGTAAAATAATTCTTATTTTTTTAATACACAAATTGCACAGCCTCTTTACCTTTTTCGGGAGTTCTTTATTTTGTAGAAAAAACTATGTAACAACGATTTTCATTGAAAAAAGTCATTTTCAATTAATATTTTTTTCAAAATTAATATTTATAAAAATCTTCAGTCAACTGTTTCAGCTGGTGACATCATTTAGGTATCCATTAATCACCTACCGTGGCTTTTTTTTAATCGCGGATTTCAATCTTAAAGTTAATATGTAATATACATACTTGTACGTATGACATATGCTAAATAATTAATTAATCATGCTTAAAATAAATACTGTATGTTGTTTTTAATATACCTCTACACAACGGAGATTCATAATTCGTCATAGTAGAATTGGTTTGAACCGTCTCACTCATAGCGCAAAATTGAGTTAGATTCATATCCGGAATCCTATTATAGAAGCAAACCATAACAGTAATTTTGATAGCTTAATATTAATTATTTGCTATGGAGCAATCAATATACGTTCGTTTGTTCTTAAAAAATATTAAAACTCAAACTTTCAAATCCACTTTCTCAAAAGTATTATACCGTGTATTGACTTGGTCTAAAACAATTCTAACTACTATATGGATTATATTTCGCCTTGAAAAGAAAATAATGATCTAGAATTTGAGTTAAGTTTGTTGTATTTGTGAGGTTTTTTTTATTAATATTTAGGTAAAACATATTCGCAATCCTTTTGTGCGTATTCACTTAATTTTAGAAAAACCTTCTCTAAGACCCATCGACTTGCATGAAATTGAATTACTAAATTCTGTCATGAAGTAGGTCACATCATAAACTGATAGTAAGGATATTATACCATATAACCATAGACTGGTGCCATAACATATTCAGCCCTCGTCCCTGCGGCAAGTACGCTCTGTGGAATTTAATGAAGGCCGGAAGTGATGGCCATTTCCGACAGGACGGAGTGGCGAATGCATTTTGAAATTAGATTTCGACAGATAAATCAGAAATCAAAAGTATAATAAATAAATAATTTAGGTATTACAGTAGAAAGCGCTTATTGTGATCACTGTGGGACCTGTGACTTTTTATAACGATAACCGGCCTGATAAGATTAAGATAGATAAAAAAGCACATTATTAAACAAAATTTATTACAAATAATTCCACTCTACTTGTATTTAGTCGAAACTATATATATTATTTTATTTACATTTTTTTAAAACGTAAAATTGAATTGCTGTGAGTCGTTTATTTGCATTTATTATGTCCTGAGTAAAATCCTCATATTCATAGTGTTTTTCAAAGTTTGTTACTCTGTATTGAATACCACGATGAAGAATTCGTAGTGCATCTTGAATGTTGGTATTAATTGGATGAGCTTTGATACATAATTGGTCCATTAATATGAGAATTCTTTTCGCGAACTTTTGCTAAACCAACACCTTTACTTGAAGGCTGCTGTATAACGGCATGCATAATTATCAGAATTAACGACAACCGCATTAGTTTGATTATAAAAAAGAATTTTTAAAAGTAATTTTATATGATTTGGTTTGGTACGATCGACTGATCGTAATAACAATAAACGTTTGATAACAGAATTTGTGATCATAATATATGACTTACACTCTACTTGTATAAGTAATAAATTCGTAAATGTCACGACCGTCATTGTAAAACAAGATTTAGTTCCATATCTCTGTTTGGCACCATCATAAGTAAATTATCGCTAATTTACATGTATGAGTGTGTCGGGATTTGAAATTGATAGTGAAATGCGATTTCGGTCGAAATGAAAAACGCATTCGGATGTGCACTGTTTGTTGCATTACTTAGTGTTGTTTTGTTATCAGTTTTTATCAGGCGTTGATACGAAAACAGAGGTTATCTCAACGACCCCGAGGCTGATTAAATGTGAGCCAACATATATATAACATAAATATCGCAATACCGGGCGGGCACGTGAAAGAAGGTGAATGATTTCTTAAATATTATATGTAGTTCAAAGAAAAAAAAACAACATACACAAGTTCAAATAGTAAATTATTTAATCATTGTGATACCATAACGATTGATCGTCATTTCATGATAAGTGGAAAAATCTATACGATTATTAACCGTTCTTGACAGATCTCAACCGACTTCATACTAAATAATCAACAATACAAGCTACGTGTGATTTTTCTCTTGATAAAGAATATAAAATTTGTGTTGAATGCGTAACAATAAATATTTTAAGATGTATTGAATTTAAATAGTTTTGATTCGCCATATATTCGTATTGCTGTCTAAATAGTCATACTTTAAGTCATTATAAAGGTATCGCATAATAAGCTGGCACTTTAAATTTTGCGTCATATTTGTGACAGTACCTAGAGAAAACCAGGGTAGAAATTTTTATTTGCTGTCATAACTACATCTTGACTTTAAATTATGGGAAGGTACCAAATCGAATAACGCGTCGAAATCGTAAAAGATCGCTTTAGAAGTGTTGAAATATTTGCGGAGAAAAATTGTTGATTTTAAAGTTCTAGCCCATTCTGAGACACTCTTTATCTTAAAACAGCTTAACGCCCGCAATTTTTTTGCTGAATTTTCCACGGTAACTGGCGAAATTCGCGAGAAAATGTGCAAAAAACTGAAATAATATTTTACCATCTCTCGGTAACATTCACAATTACGCTAAATCGTAAATCAGGTATTAATCATAGAAAATAAACGTTTGGCGTAAGACTTACACATGAGTCGTCGGTCACCAACCAATATTCTGTCAAGACTCATATGAGTCCACGGTCGGTAAGCTGTTTAACTGTTTGAACAATACCTCTTTTTGGCCCTTAGTCAATGGTTGCATAAATATTTCAATGGCAGTTCAGTATATTAACGTTATAATTTTAAAGTACAATACATTATCCATAGAGACCAATTACAAATTTATATACGTGTCATGAGAAATGAGATATTTATGTAACATTAGATTATGAAAAAAAAAATATATATATCTGAAATATTAAGCTACACACATATTAAATGTTGTATATAAATAAACATGATACTATAATATGTTGGAAAAATATGAAACCTAAGTAAATAATTAAATCCACGGGTTTTTTTACATGCTTTTTTTAAATTATAATTTCAGAAAACATAATACGTAATGAACTGTAGATGCAGTTTAATTTTTAATGTATATTTTGAAACCAAATTCATTAGCGTATGCAAGATTTTCTTTTAGTTTTTTCATTATTTAAAAATATTTTTTAATGTTGTCAAGTGTTCCTAGAATTCGAGTACATATAGTCATAAAGGGAGGAAAATGTTTTTCGTATTTAAATTGTCGAATATTATGTCATTTTTTGTAATTTTCATGGAAATATTAATTAATCATTATCTTCTTTTGAAATTTGTGGTTTTTCCGATAATCATTTCCGATAGGTGTCATTTCCAATAAATAATTCATACGTATGTCATAAATTCAGTAAATCTTCTCCGCCACTGTCATGCCGCACATGCATAAATCAATCATTTACGAATGTTAATTTTCATAACAAAAAACAAACGGGTTTAAAGTTCGTATTGGACAATACCCACGGCAGGTCAATAACACGAACGATGTATTTATGTAAAATGTTCAAAACTTCTATTATTGACATAGTAGATGGGTTTACTATTATTATTACGTATGCTAAAAATATTTTTACCGTCGGTGCCGATATTTCCATGTTATATTTGGTAGTGAGCCAAGCCGGTATCAGTAATAATTCGGTTATTGATATCTTACACCTGAGTGGGAGTGTGTATAGATTGATCTGTCTAACTCTCGATTTCTTCCTTTTCTTTTCGTTCTCAAAAAGTCTTGTTTGTTTTACTTTTATTTATTAATATATTGTTCTAAACTTGTGAAATAAATAAATCAATACATCAATAACACCACATTCAACACATCGACAGCATAATTATGTACTTGTCAACTAGAAGTAAAATCCTCTAATCTTCCTCGGAGGTAATATATTAAATATATCCAGCTGTCTTATAGAAAAATAAATAGTCCGGATACAATTTTTAGAACCATGAACATGTTTTTTTATCCTGTATACGACATTCATAGTAGAACATAGATATAGATGAATAGAAAACTATTTCCCGCGCCTGGTGTTTTGATGGTATTGAAAAGCAAGGCTGTTTGACTGCGTGGCCTATGTGGCGTCGCTGCGTCGACTTATCGATCCGATGCACAGCGTCGCGACGCCCACTCGTTTACTAGGCCAGCCAAGTAAAAGTGCAGCGACGCCTAAATAATAACGGTGGAAAGTTTTGAAAAACTTGTCCAACCTTGGTTCATTATTAATGACGTCAATAGTTTCTTAGTTAATTGAAACTACATTAATTACGTTTTATGTGATGGGCATATTTTTTTATTTCACGTCTGCGGAATAAATGCACATTTCTTCAATTCATGTTCATAATATCTGGTAAAAGATCTCCCCAATATATTGACAAGTTATTATTTAGAGAGATCAACAATTGGTTATCCTGCATTTCTGAATTACATTTTAATGTATAGATACTCGGCATAACCCTCCTTTCTCTGCTACTATGTGCCTCATAAGCGCTTATCAACCTGGCCAATAACTGAGTCCTTTTTATTTATCATACTAATATTATTTAATTAAACTATTAACTACGAACCCGTGTCTTTGGTAGAACTAGAATGTACTGCAGCACAATAGTGATAACAAACCATGTTTATGCGTACGAATCATATTAGTTGACGCTCTTTTGAATTGTAAGGTCGGTATTTAAACTATCATTGATCCAAAATATTTTAGAAGCATATAAAACCAATTAGTTGAAACCAACTTAAAAGCATGAATACATTTAACTCTTCGTGGGTCGCATTATGTAATATTGTAATTGTTTTACTGCGATAAACTGTGTAGTCGGCGACACATGGGGAATAATGATAAATAGCTGTCGGCCAATAAAAGTCTGGACATGCCCTGCAGTACATGAGTGAATAATTATGCAACTAGTATTATCACAACATGAGAATATAAGGCTTCTCAAGTGGCTATTATGTGTAATCATCTTGCGTGGAAGTCGAGAGTAAATAATATAATATAGCTTAGTTATGTACTTGATACAAATTGTAGCAGTAAATTTTATTGCTGATAGTAGTATTGACATGGGTGCTTTTTAATTATTTATCAAGATAACTATGTGATGTAAAAACTCGCTTCGCGTTCAAAGATAGTGAATACTATATACTGAATAATTCATATGTGTAATAAATATTTTATGTTACGTAAAAAGTTTCCCCTAAAATCTTTGATAGTGCGTTACGTTACCTGCATTATACGAACGTACAATGTTTATCGTCCACCCTCCAATATTGATCGTACCTGCATACTTTCATGCATGTATTTTGTGCATTGAGTCATTGAGTGTGACGTCCTTGACCGATTTCATTGGAAAAGAATTCATTTCTTTAGATTTTTTTCAGGAATTGGGTGTTGTTATGAGAAACAACTCCAACTCCAATGTAGATTATTATGTTCCAAGGATGTTATAATGTATTTATAATACTAGGTTTATTATACCCGGCTTTGTCCAAGATAGGTTCAAACTCATTCTGTGTTCATTATAATTTCTTTTGTTATTACAAATCCACTTGAATACTTGGCTATATTCAATATATTTAGTCTTGTTGATCATTGGTGATGATGTTCAAAGTTTGAAGTATAACGTTTGATTTAGAAATGCCAGTCAAAATGGCATGTAAAAATGCACGTCGCTACTATTCACCGTTTGGGAGGAGTTCATGTGACGGACGGACAGACAGACATAAATTTTCTGTGTTTTGATTTCAAAATAATATCATAGTTGTGATAAAAGTATATATTTTTCTTGTTGCCTGCCTGTGTAGATAGTTGGTAATCGGCCACGCTTCGATATCGTAGGTTGCGGATTCGTATCTCACTACTGGAGATGGATTAGAAAAAAATCAAACGTGCAACACTTGATACATGATAGTGAGTTGAAGGATTGGCTAATGACCAATTTCGTAAAAAAATCTTGTTACAGTAAGCATTCATACTATTAAGTGCTCACATCACATATATGTTCTGCGAATGAAGGAAGAAGATATGCCGTGCTAAAGATACACTCGCAAATTAAAAATAATAGTTTTATGACACGTGTAACATAAGCATCTGCGTATAAATACATGATATATAATTGAATTCATGTACGCCACTGCGTACTTAAATGTAGGTAGTGTCGATAACCATGCACCTAGGCCACTGGGAAATATTATTCTCATTGTATGCAGGGGGACAATGTAGTGAAGTGAGAATGGATATTGAATTCTTAATACTATGGAATCGTTTATTTTACATTATTTAAATAAACTGACTAGTGACGTTATTGTGGTATTTTATATATCAGCGGTTTTCAAAATCGACGCTTCTAGTTTTGATAATTTCTAATAATAATCGTAATGCTAACTTTATAGAAATTCGTATTTCACTTAGTTGCATTTTTTAGACTGTACCAAATTCTGTCCGATACCGAAAATTGCGCGTTCCTAATTCCGTAACTGCATATTTTTTTATAATTAAGAAAACAGGATGGAACTACTGGGTTTTGCAATTCTGTTTAGAAACTAATTCTCATGGCGCGTCCTCAGTTTGCGGAGATCTATGATATGTCTTGCTTATATGAAGTAGATATTGTAAAATTAATCCAATCGTGATTTCCATATATTACTATATGTATTCTAGTCACACATACAATTGTAATCTAATTTGAGTTAATTTTCAAGCTCCATTTGCCAAATCACTGATTGACAATTGTTATCTTTCAACTTTGAAATTTTGTTTATTTGAGATTTCAATTAAACGTGCATAAAACATATTTAGATAGACAATCGCATACAATTCTAATCTATCATTAAGATTTCTTATTAATGATATGAAATAGTTATTGTTCGAATCTTCCGAGTGGATATATCCCTTTTATCTAGTTAGACATTTCAGGTGCTTATTTCAAATAAATTAATGTTGCCTTTTGAAAACTTCTGATATTGTTTTAGGGTATTGCGAATGTCGGGACAATAACAAAACGTTTGTTGTTGAAAAGCTTTTATTTTTTAACTTCACTTGTTAATTAATACCTTTTTAACATGACCAATCCTCACAGTGTTAGTATTTTTGGCATTTGACATAGTTTACACAATAAATTATACATAAATGAATAGGTTCTTAAATGGTGCATATTTATTCTTAATTCAATGATTTGCAATGTAATATCTTGCATTTCGTATTTTCAATCGTAATTTCCATAAATATACATTTCGTAATTTTAAAATATCGATCAGTTAAGGTTATTTGCTGGGTTGCACTGCCACAATTTGCATGCGATGCGCTTACCGTAGTGTATGGACATTTTTATTTGCATGTGTATGCTGAACAGGGTGAGCATGTTATTGTAAAATAAAAGAAGTATTATTTAAGCATTAGAACTTGTATATATATATATACATATATATTACTCTAGTCGGTATTAAAATTACTTTATACATATATAACGCTGCATGATATCACTATTCATTCGCACTCTTTAGTCGCAAAAATATGAATATCGACATTTATTACGTTGATGAGATCTACCATATGCGACTGATTCTACGTCATTACTAAAAAAAGTATTAGATTCGCTTTTGGTGTCCCGTATGTTATATATATCACGTGCCATCTAGTCTATAAAGCCTACTCTCTGACATGTGCTTCTTTCCTACTATTAATTTATTGTTCTTATATTATTACCAAATGGATCGGTAACCAAAGAATTGATTAGGCCATATAAAGCTAGTGAGCCGTATTAGACCACCACTGGCAATTGATTGTTAAATCACTTCGTTCAGAATAATATAAAGTTTAAACATAAAATAAGCTGTCTTTTTCGTCATTTGCAAGGCTTGATCACCCTATTTCAAGTGCACTCCATTTGCCTACTAACTCACGTGGCTAAATCGCACTATGCAAAATATGTGTGCAAGTAGATACATACATACATTCACACGAAGCAGTAGCCGTCGAAGTACTTCAAGCTTCAGTACGGTGAGTGTACATATAGTGTAATTACGTATGTATTGAGCTGCCACGAACAATATCTTTTGCGGAGTGCTAGGTCATGATCAGGGCATTGTGTTATGTGGCCCTGGCGGAAGAGCCGTGCTTTCTGAGCCGATCGTGTTCGAGATTTTTCGCCACGAGTGCTTGCTTACCTACTACGACACTACTTACTAAATGAACATGGACAGTATGCGATAGAAAGACAGAGATTACAATATCTGATGCAGATTCTTTCGTGAAATATATTATTTTAGTTTTAAAATAATTTCTTTTGTGGTCGAGTTGGTGACCACGTACTTTCGAATTGCTCGGTAATACTGGTCATAAATTCACGACCGTAGCTGCATCAAACATTTGAATAAAACTAAAGGCTTATACCACATGACTTGAAATGCAACCATCGTGATAAAACACTTAGTGAAGATACGCTCTGTATTTGGGCGTGGAGCATTATTTTTTTCTTAAAAAAAGTAAATTTCTCACAATGACTGACCTTAATTAATTAAAAATATTAGTTTCTTAACCCTTTCATCAGTGAGCTATTTTGTATGCACATACGTTTAAGCACAAATCTGATAAGCCGATTTGTAAACAATGGTCTTTTATTTTCAAAAAAAGAACAAAATAAACTGAAAATTTATTTTAAATTGGTAAGAATCTGTATAACATTACCACATGTGGCCGCTCCCGTTTCGGAATGAAAGGGGCACTTGAGATTAAATTTGAACGCATACGACTGATTTATGTGACAATTTATGTAATTTTTTGAATAGCAATATAATTAATCTTTTGTTTTTTATGAGATTAAGAGAATTTTTCAATGCTGAAGTCAATTCTTTTTTTACTCATTTTTTTCGTAATGTTTACGTATTTTTTTCTAGCCTAAAAAAATGATATGATTCTAACGACTACCACAAATCATTGATAGATCTGTCTAGCATTTAAATAAAAAGTAATAATAACTTCTTATTAAACAATAAAATAATGGCTTTGAAAATAAGCCGGCAACGTGCACGGACGTACATGTACGTCCATACTACTCGAAAGGGTTAAATTAAGGTTATTCATGTATTACATTATGTTATACTGCTAATATGTATCAGTTTATTTCCAAAATCGGCTGTAGATTAGTGACGCATGGCTGTGGAAACTTTATTCTACGATAACAGACAGCATGTTATAAATTTACATTTATAATGTTTATGTTTACGCGTAAATTAAAACATTATGTATCTTGTCTTTTATCCGACTGAACAAAGCTAACATATAGACAGAATATTCTCAAGTATGAGACAATGTATATGAAGTGATTTATTTACGTTGAAGAAATAGTGCACAGTTAATTAAAAAAATATGTTTTAATATAAATACAATGCATACATAAAGTACTTCGTCCATCAATAGATAATGTAACGTGGGCTGTTATAAACCGTCAGCAGCGTGTCTATCAGAATTCTATAGTGGCCAACAGCAATGCGTTCCATTCACAGAGCTTCGCCAATCTCGATCCGAGAAAATTGTTTTCTTTTTCATTCTACTTTTACCCCTCGGAAAATGCAGCATTCACAATGTCAGGTGTGGGCTTAGAATTTATTTTTCTAAATTTCTAATGGTAAATAAAAGCGATTTCGGCATAACTGTCACAATGTTTAATACACATATTATTATTCCTGCGATAGAGATTGATATCTTTTGTGTGGTATTAATAGTTCAATTTTAATGGAAACAGTTGAAGAGATTTGTAGTAACTCAAAGTTATTGTTACCAACATATATTAATTCCATATGTACACATCGATGTATAGCACATTGCTATTTACCTTCGGATATTACTAAATAAACCAGTGGGATGTGTTGCGGATACAGATTTTTCCTTAGCTATCCCCACGTGTCACTTCCTTTGCTCTTTGATACCGATATACATTGAACTGATTACTTTTTGTTGATATTTTTTAAAATATGGAGACGACAAAATCAACTGAAAATGTCTAAATGTATCTATCTTCTAAGTTATGATATATAAACATGATTACCTACTGATTTAATAAATATTATTTGAGTAACAGAGCGTTTTGGCAAATAACAGAAGCAGTGTAATAAAGATATCGAATGACTAGAATGGACCAAATTCGGGACTAGATTTTTCGTACGTAATTCATAATGTGAGTGTGGTGCAATATTATACATCTTCTCGTTCCATAT
The DNA here is from genome assembly GCA_022683975.1 of Rhyacophila evoluta. Classification (NCBI taxonomy): domain Eukaryota; kingdom Metazoa; phylum Arthropoda; class Insecta; order Trichoptera; family Rhyacophilidae; genus Rhyacophila; species Rhyacophila evoluta. The sequence goes on along the minus strand of JAGVSQ010002877.1, from coordinate 4,360 downwards.
TTTTTATAAGAATGATTTTTCACTTAAGAAAAGATGAAAAGTGCTTAATCAAAATATTTGATATGCTTAATTATATAGCACTAGTTAAATAGATTTAATAGTAACATATTTTATATGAGTATATATAAGTTCACGGAGTTGCCATATTTTGAAGATTACAAATAAAATACTTTTACTAAGCTTGATTGTCTTCCAAAGAACTGAAACTTTTATTATCCGGTCTTGCGTCTTCGAATTATAAATATCGTCATATAGCGAAGGGATTTAAAGTCGCGGCATCCGACATTGAAGCACGCTTATTTACCAACCAACCACCGATAGGATTTTCAAAGAACAGTCCTTGTATACATCAGTAGACTGTGTATTTATTTTGATACTGCGAATAACTATACTTTTATTATATGTATGTGCGATCGAGAAAATGTCTTGTTCTTGTTTCGGATAATGATTAATGACAATATTTAGGAACACTAAGCGATTAATCTAGTTTATTAACGATATCTCAAGTTCTATACGTGAAGCCTTGATAATATGGTAAGGCTTTCTAAGGAGAAATTTTGAACAAGAAAATCTCCTCAACTTATCTTTAAAACTAAATGTTTGACAAAATGTAAAGCAGGATTAGTTAAAATGTCTAAAACTATCACCGTAAGACCGGATATAATATAAAATATTAAATCTCATCCCCTCGAAACTAATTATTCTATAGAATTTAATACAATTTGTACAAAGCTTTATATTTTTTTATAAATACTATATTCGTATACCGTGTCTACTCTAAAGGTGGTGGAGCATATGGATCTTAACAGCGTGAAGATTACCACTCCGACAATGAAGTATATAAATCTCCAAATTGTCAAGATGTATGTTATTAGATTTTTGCACGAGAATTTGCTGTCAACCAGCTGCTCAACCCAATGGACATCCAGTCTTGCATCTTCCAATAACTGTGAGAATCTAACCCGCAATCTTCGGCCCCAAAGCGCGTAAACTAAGGCCAGGAAGACGACTACTTACAAAACTTATGCAAAAGACTGATGTATCATTTGAGAATTACGAATAATTGGGGGACTGTTTTAAGTAATTTTACGGTTCGATATATCTTACGTTATAACGTTCGTTATACGAATGCATCATTGTAAAAATAAATTATTAATATATATAGGAAAATATATCCCGAGATTTAATTTTTATCGTCGATTTTTATCAGCACTCTTAAACAGAATGAATTAATGAAACTAAAAAATGAAGTTTATAGTATCCTTTATTATTTTTTCTCAAATGTGTAACCCAACATTTCTTTTATTAAATTTTGCGTTTAGTTAACATGTTGAAGACCTATGGCCCACTTTCAACGGATAAGGAAATAAAACATATCTTTGAATGTCTTAATTACTGACTTCGTACATGTAAGTGTAAAGAAGATCAACTATTGAAAAACTTCTTCTTTTTAAATGGAAACATGTCAAATGATATTTCTCTTTTGGATCCAATACTGTCTTTTCATATTATACTATAAAAACTATTTTTAAACAAAAACATTGCAGATATTTTTGAATTGACGAAGTACATAAGTTGTATGTCATTTTTGCTGGAAGTTTCCTTCCTTTCTCCCTTGGCTGCCATCCTGTTTGAGAAACTTTGTGATATAAGTAGATTGATCTATCATTTCCGGGCCACAGGTCCCACGGCGTCTCGTTTATCAAAATATCTTGAGCAAGTAATGACAAGCTCTGGGAAAATTTATTTTTGCACATCTTGTTTTTTGGGCCTTCCTCGCTTTTCTCTGTTAATTCTCTAGTGATTGAAGGGCATTTCTCTTGCACAGCTATTTTCCTTGTTTACGCATTATGGACGCGATAATTTAGTATTTATTATACTGTAAATTTGTGAAGATTGCGTTATCTGCCTTGTAAAACCTTTGTACAAACATTTAATAAAATAATAAATAATTTGCCCTGGAATAACATTTCAATGAAACAAAGGGAAACGCTCGAATGAAACATACGCCAGTAAATATTATTACTGAAAGATATATTACGATAACTATCTGTCAACGGCCGTGAACGCTTTCCTTATACTCTCTTCTTATTCTCGCCTGTCAATTATTTTTAAATTCTTTCGAATCACATTGATATGTAATCCATTTGTTTTGATGATGCACCTTAAAAATATTATTAAAAGCTTTTACTGTATTTATTGCCGGAAATTCTACCATACATTATTGTTTTATAATTTTTGTATCTATCTACATTTAATTAGAAGTTATTTTGCAATAAATCGAACGGCCCAACTTAGCAAATATGATTTTTTTCTCTTTTAAAGTTATTAATTGAAAACAAAATATCATTTACCATAAAGAGAATCATATTTAAATTATAGCTGATACAATTTTATAAATCCAATATTATATAAAAGTTTTATTTTGGTAATATTTAAAATTTTCCGATATTTTTTTCCGTCTCCGCCTTGAAAAGATGTGTATTTCTCTGCGTTGTGAACACTTCTTGACATATTTTTTCTCAAGAATTGGTTGTCAGCTGACTACTCAACCTATTGGGCCGCAGTTCTGTGTTTTCAACGGATTAAAAAATTCAAACAGCTATGGGTTTCGAACCCGTAACCTCTGGCGCCAAAGCGTGCATGCTTATTTAAGTTTGAATATTTTTTCCATATATCAAACGTCTTCTTATAGAGAGAACAGCGATCTATATGCAATTTTTATCATTTTAATTATGACTATTACACAAATGTGTTTGTTGAATTCTTGCTTCAACGTCTAACATTTTATGAAGACATTTACTAGTACAGATTATACTGTGTAGTATCAATCTATGAGACTAATAATGACGAGTTCTTTAAGAGTAATCTGAGACTAATCAAGAGAATGTTGAAAAGAGGTACTTAGTATTTAAAGTATAATGTTTCTTCATACAGATTAAGAACTTGATTTGTATATGAAATAATTTGTTGAGCCAAAAACTCTGGGGCGTTGAAATTATTTTTATTTGGGATACACGTTACCACTAAAAGCATGTTAGTCTCAAAATGCCCCTTTATATGGCTGGTAAATTCCTGTTGTTTATCTTCGGACGGCCCCCTCTCGACGATCATATCTTGCCGCACTCTCAGATGCGACAGACAAAAAATGTAATATGCAATTGATCGCGAAAAGAGAACTATGAACTAATTTTGCCTATCCTAAATCTTTGTAACATCGTTAAAATGGTTCAAGCTACTTCCTGCTTCTTTTACAAAATTTCTTCAGTTATGAAACAATCGCTTGGTAAATGGTTTTGTGGGTGACGCAAAACACGGCTTCCATTAACAATAATTGTCGTTCTGTTATAAAACTATTCAATTCAGATTGTGATTGTCATAATGTTTACTTTGATGTCGTTATATGACGTTTTACGTCTACGCCTCAGAAATTTGCATGTACGAGGACACTGAGTTTATTAAGGTGGAAATATTATTGTTATGCCATGTTCGCTCCCAAAGTGACGTATATGGATCCAAATAGTGTGAAGATATTTACTCCGAAAGTGAAGTACATATATGGATCTCTGCAACGTAAAGACGTCCTGACAGGTTACTTTTCACGAGAATTGTTTGTCAGACAATTGCTCGACCAATGGGCTCACAGTACTGCATTTTTGGATTATTAAAAGAAATCGACAGATGTGGGAATCGAACCCGTATGCCCCGGATTGCTAGGCGCGCACGCTAACCTCTAAACTGCTGGGGAAATATAATCGTTATCTATTTATAATCCAGCTTAGGAGAAAAGAAGTACGTGAAAAACAAGTGAAATATACATTTTGACTGGTGTGATTCATCTATACACATGTAAATATTGACATATATTTTGTCATCCTTCTACGTTCGTGAATTTCTTTTCAAGATAACGTGAAAAGTGAGATTGTCACCGGCAGGAATATTTATTGCATGGAATTATTAAGAGCTCTAGTGTCCTCACGCCTTGTTCTGTTATGAAACAAACACAAAAAATAGTATTTTTCATATCTCTTTCTTTGGATTTCGACCGATCTATATTATTGAAAAATATTATGACGCACATTATTTCATTATTTTCTCTTGTCACAAGTCTCTTGGTCCATGTCCAATAATCACTTTACACTTTTGCCCTTCACTGTTCTATTGGACCGTTTTTTGCCTATCCAAATATTATTTAAAAGTTTTTTTACTTTTCCATACGTAAACCGGTGTCTCCCTGGTAGCGTAGTTGGTAGCGTGCGTACCTAACGATCCGGGGAATGCGGGTTCGAATCCCCATCTGTGTCGGGGGTTTTTTAAAAATCCAAAAATGCAGGACTGGTTGCCTATTAGGTTGAGTAAT
>JAGVSQ010002876.1:0-23252 GCA_022683975.1 Rhyacophila evoluta | reverse complement strand
GTTCGAAACAAAAAGGGACCCGGGCAACGCCGGGTACTGATCAGCTAGTAATATAATATAGAAGAAAAAAGTTTGATAACATCAATATCGAGTTTTACTGTATGTTTTAAAATAATTACACATACTTACTAAATCATTAATCAATCATACACATAAGTTTAATAATTATATTACGTGATATTATTAAATACAGAAATACTATGTTTATCAGGCTTGTGACTATGACTTCATATATCAATTACAATCCATAGGGCTCCATATCTGCGAATCCAATTTGCCGCCAAAACGAATCCTAAGATTTACCCCTCTTCCCGTATTGATAATATGATATATTGTTACTTCATAAATATTCTTTCAAGGGGACACATAATAGAGATCAAGATATAAGATAATTTGAAAACACATCGAAGGCAAAAGAGAAAAATAATTTTATAAAAAAAAAACATTGTTGCCATAAACAATATTGCTCAAGGTTTAATCATTTTCGTCTATTAAAAATTGTGGAGTAACTATTAATTTAAATGGTAGCAAACAATAAATAAAACAACGTACATGATGAAAATGTATGTACCCAAACATAGATGGAAGATAATTTACAGTTAAAAGTGACAGTTATCAAATGTTGAAAGAAAAAAATCACAACACTGGCAAAGCTATTCAAAACAAACGTATTTTCAATCTGTAAAACTGAAACTAATTTTATACCAGGCCAACAATATCTGTACTCGTATACTCCTGATAATTACCTGAACAAACTATTTTGATTTGACAATGCAGAAGTAGCCTGCTGGTAATGGTGACAATAGTTATGATTAAAGTAATTGCTTAGGCGATTAACGTTTTCCAACTAAATAAGTTTGGTTGTTGTTTTATTTTATTATTTTGAATTTATATTTACTTTCCTATATCATATTGGTAATATTTTAAGCCTTTAATTTGTAATTTCCTCAACACGTGAAATGAAAAATTAATGAACAAACTGAAATAAATAATACTTTTAAAAACTTTTTACTAATGAACAATTATAAAAAATAAAAGTAAATGTTTGATCTGTAACTCTAATAAAAAATAAAAGGCTATGTATACATCATATATATACGTATTAAAGCATAAATTCTTTATTAATATAAGAAATAAATCATTTTTACAGCTGAATGTTTCAAAGACTTCAAATGGAACATAAAATATAAGGTTTTGTTTATTTTTCGATTTAATTTATTTTCTTTTAAATAAGTTCTTGGTAAACCATCAAACAAAAAATAATCAATAGAAAACTTCTTACAAATGCAAAGTGCATTTTTGTAAGAAGCTTAATTTAATCCGTCGATCTTGAAAAGCTCTCAATACAAATATTCATAAGCTTTCAGTGTTTGTTTCAACTACAGTTTGCTCAATCATAAGGCAAACGAGGGGATGACTAAGATAAACCACCCTTAGCAAGGGATGGCAAGCAGCTAATAGATGCATATTCATTTTCTATAAAACAAACAACGTCTTATTTTTACTTCGGTCTATTTGCATAAACGCTTTTAATTGAAAGAAAAAAACATTTTAAAAAAAACTGATATTTATTTGAACAGTAAAGTTAAAAATTAATTCACTTTGAAAATTAAATGATTAACTTGATAAATTATGCGGTTTTTACTTTGATATTCCATTTATTTCAATGTACTTAAATATGTGACTCAGTACATGTATTTTTACTAAATCCTTCTCCATAATGGTAGCACTTAACTTTCATGAGAAGTGATAACAGCCCATTATCTAATCTACTAGGCATCTGGCCTTGCATTTTTATCTTCTAAAATAAATCATACAATTTTTTCGAAAATAATATTTATTTTCTCAACAAAATTATCTGCTTGTTATACTTGCATTACAGAAAATTAATGAATTCATTTTCAGAATATTTAAATATATATATAGTTGATGTATTAAACATGAAAAATAGCACATAACCAATACTGTTTAAGATTGAAGACCTTTCAGCATGCTTTTAAATATTTTTAGTTGCTGCCACGTACTTCGGCCAAATTTTCTAATCTCATTCTCTTAACCGATTTTACGGTAGTCCTGAGATTTCATTAGTTCTTTAGTATATCACAAAGTATCTAGATTTGTCCATTGCCTGTATATAATACAATATCTAATTAATATAATTTTGTACACTTAGACTTTTAAATCACTGCGGAATTAATAATATCGATTGTCTTCGACTGCGCATTAATCCTTGGTAGCCAAAAGGTTAGCATACGCATTTCGGAGGATAAGATTGTAGGCTTAAATTCCACCGCCGCAGAATTTTAAAAAATCTAAATATGCATTATTGGATACCTAAGAGATTAAGCAATCGATTAACGACCGATTTTTGTAAAATTAAAAATATTGCTGGAGTTATCATCTTTATACTGCTGAGATCCATATGCTCTACTTGTGGAGCGGTGATGGAAAAAATCCATTCAATTCTTTCTTTTTCAAATAAAAACCAATAAAAGTTTTCCCATTCCTATAATTTCTGTATATATATATATTAATGAGAGTTTTTCTTTCACAAAATGTAGGTAATTGTATATGCAACCTTTGAATAAATACAAAAATTAGATCTTGAATAATTTAAATGAGCTAGATTGAAAAGACTAAACCCTTAAGACGTTCGAAAGGGGGATGGTGGTAGGAGAGTGAAATAAAAGGAAACAGATTTTTTCATCCTACTGCGAGGGCAATTTTTTTATAAAAGCTTACAAAAAGCTTAAAGCTCATTGATCATTGTCAGTAAAGAGAAGAGAGGGGCATTTAAGTCTAGTCGGCACATAATAAAACACCGTCTGAACGTGATCAGTCACATCATTTAGTCATGAGATGCAATCTGATGTATGGTGTAGCATCGCCTTAATTGAATTATTGCAATCCACGGTGATTTATTGTTGTTTCATAATAGAACTTTGAAGGAGATGTATAATAATTCTTCAGAGATAGCAAGTTACTAAGTGAAATTAGTCACGCTGAAAATAAAGCCCGACAAAAGCTTTATTCGTTATTGCTTTCTAAATATCCCAAGAAATATTTAATATTCATTCATATTAATACATTTAATTTCACATTGTATATCTTCAGAATATTTTGTTTAAAATTGACATAGTGTTGGAGTTCAATCAAGTCTAGTTAAGCTAATCCATTGAATCTATGAAATCATACGGTAAATAAATATGACACGAAATGAGAATGAAATTAAACGAACTCTTTTACCAATACTGGTTGCATTATTATTTATTAATTTTTTAAACTATACTATCTTTTTCTTCATATACGTTCCTTAAATACGACACTGTGCCTATAGGAACTTCTATCACCCGCCAGCTTCCTTCAATCCTCACATGTCGTGCCTCAACATTCCTCAGTTCTGTCGAGTAGATCCTGTAGATGGTACTCGCTGGTGTTTCATAATACCATAATCTAATCAAGAAGCAGTAAGAATATACAACTTAATAATGCTCAGATCCTCTGAAAGCATTCTCATTACTTGGCTTATAATATGCTTAAAAACGCGTAATTTTTTGTCCACTAACTGAAATGAAATGCGACAATTTACTATAAATTCTCTTTTACAATTAGTAGACGATTTCGAATATGCAAGAAACATTTTAGACCAATGTTTGTAAATTCTACCTAACATACATTACACATAATCTTTTCTCTTGTATTGCAAATGATATAAGGCAAAAATCTTCGTCATGCGAGAGCAATTCCACCAAACAAAACCGTTTCAAATTACATGACAAAGCCAAAACTGTGTTTACTATTAAAGAGATATATAACACACCGCAACACCTTCCATTTATGGCCACGATTTATCATCGAGGGGCTGATCTCTTCGGGGAAGGGTAGAATACTGAAGACTGAGAAGGATGCAATAACCTGGGCTCAATTTTTGATCGTAGTCTTGTCAGAACTCTAACTCTTAAAGTAAACAAATATGAAGTTTTACAACAGGATTTTTTATTTTAACTTTTAAGTTATTATTATGTTTCACGAAAGTGCGATGGTAATGGCAGACTATTTTCACAAATTGCTTTAATATAATATAATAGTATCTATGTTAAAAAAATAATTTACTATTTAGACAACTGCTGGATATTTATATAATATACAAGGTATCATGGAACTAATAAATCAATTTCAATAATTTTATCTTTTTTCTCATGTGTCTATTTCATATACAATTTACCTATTTTTATTTTTTATATTTCATATTGTTAATGCCTTGAATTTACAAAAAGTAAAAATAAATTAATGAAATACAATGAAATAAAGGAACTCATTACGTTTTTACCATGCATTATACAATATATAGACATTCACAGTATAAAAACTTATAACGATAAATTCATGTAAAGATGATATGAAATTCATTTAATCCATTCTGGATCTAGTCGCACAATTTTAATTTTGCATGGTATATCGACTATGTAAATGAAGAAAGCCTATACAGAAAAATTATACAAAAAGCGCAAAAATTATATATTTAATTATTTTAGGCCAAAGTAAAAATAGTAGATAAATACAATGTTAAAGTATACTAAGGCTCAAACTGGCGTTTTATTTACTCAACGTGTATCTTTTATAATGGTCGCAAATTTCAATTTCACTTATTTGGTATCTAAAGTTTACATCCTTTTGATAGAATGTGTATTGAGTTGCAGACGTCGTGATTATTGAAAAATAGCTATTTTTAATAAACTCTGTGTCACGTTATCTTTCCTTTCAACAGTCGATATAATATGTTGTTAATCTAGTGTTGTATAGAAGTATTTTCTAATTCTTATCTCATCTACATGTTTTTTAACTGTACTTACATAAAACAACAATAAGTAAATTTAAAATAAAACTTGATCATTTTAAAACAACTAATGTTTACCAGCTTCGAGACGCCAGATTCAAATATTCGCCCTCCGACTGAGGAGGATCGGGTGGGCGGTTGCAGAAGTCAGAGAGGAGGTGAAAGAGGGCTGTAGCATTTAATATTTCAGTTGTCATCCCTCTTGATAAACAAACGGTGCGCCATTAGGAGGGAGTTCTGGCCTCTTCGTAAAAAATATCCCCAGTGACTTTGGAACTTATGCCAAGCCTGGTCTTAACACTGCTACGACGAATAAATCGAAAAAAAAATTTAATTATATTATATATTTAGAAGAAAGACACCACATCCCATGAATCTCTGTCGCCATGCAGTACTCTTGTTTTCACTCAGGTATATTTTATAAATACCATTTAACAGGCGGCTTCAATAATAAGCAGATCAGGAAAGGCTACCAGAAGATAAAAGAAATCTTTTATTTATCTAGCTTTGGAACTTTAAATTACACTAAGCAAGAACTACATTTTGCCTGTAAAATGCATGTGATTTTATCAACTCTGATTTATCGTTGCAATTCAACCACCAAAAGTTCAAAGCGACCGTATACTAAACGTTATAAATATATCTTTAGATCAACGGTTTCAAACCATTTTGCTACTAGTCTCCGAAAAAAATCAGTGACTCTCGACTTTTTATTTTTTTAATAAATATAATGATAAAAATACGTCATATTAAATTTTGGCGCCTGTCAGATTGAAGACCGCTGTTTTATTCTTGAATAAGATTCTAGAAATACGCTGGTACGGATTTTTTTGTTATAGCAGGTGACAATACAAACCATGATATTAGTTATTGTTACAAAACTCCGATGCTAAGCTTGGTTTGGGCATGTGTTATAGATGCCTCGAGAGAACTTTAACCTGACCTGCCTGTTTTTTAAACTAACTGGATTTTTTTATTTTAGTTATATCTAAATTTTACTTTTATAATATATTCGGTGAAACCACAGGATTCTGGCATGAGCTGGAAAGATACGGAATCACCAAATGGTAACAGTTATTCGAGGCTTCGCTTAGTGTCAATATATAGCGGATTTGGAAAAAAAGATTATTTACCCATCAAGTTAGTATTTTTTTGATAAATCATCAATTATAATTTTATAGAATTCTCTAGTATTTCGTTTTTTTTTGGATGTGAAAATATTTTTAAAACACATTGTTCCATTTATTTTTGATACTTGTGTAACGTTTACAAAACATTAACTAAATAACTTTATTCGCCAAGCATAGTTCTATTAAATTTATTGCAAAGAAAGCCTAAATTAAAATCTTGGTGAGTTAATCATATTTAAACTTAATCTTTTTGTTACTAAAACTAAAGCTATAATCAATTTAATTAAAAACCAAATTTCAAAAAAAAATAGTGTACAATTCAAAATAATTACATTGTGGATCTATTTAACCCATTGTCTCTTATCTTATACGATATATATCATTTAGGTATTATTAAATCTTCCGTTTCCTCATTAAATAACGAACGTACACGAAGGCTATATAAATACATCAGCTGTTCATTCAAAATGATCAAAAGGTTTTCTCCCCTATTTTGGTTTCTGTATTTTTTTATCTGCACTTGTAAATTTATCCCTTTTCAATGTCACCACCGATTTGTTGGACAGTAGACATCGATAATTCATCCAATCATTAGTGTCTAAATAGTAAATGTTAATTAAATACTTAAGTTTTATATTATATTGAAAAAAACACAACTATAATTTTTTTCTTACAGCTAAAATACTTTGGGCGACTGAGTGTTAAAACAGGGCGTTTTGAGTGATGGTTGAACTGTTTTTTGTCATTTAATTGATGTCTGTTATTAATATGTTATGGTTTTTTTCAATTCTCCATGCTACCAGTCTATTTCAGCTTTACACGTGTATAACCAGATTTAAATGAATCAAACCATTTAAATAATATAACCGTAACGAATGTATTTATATAATTTCGATGTGCTTTGGTTTTAATATTTTGTTTTAATAAACTGGCACTGTTACTCTTTATTTGTTTAAGATGTGTTACGTATCCATCAATTGGTGGTAAATTTGTCAACGCACGCAATTCAGCAATGGAAGACGTGAATTCGAATCCCAAAGCCATATAAAAGAAAATTAAAGAACAAACCAAGGTTGGTAAATAATTCTCTAAAAAAAACCCAATATATCGTGGCTAAGAGGTAAGCAGACTGCAGATTCAGAACAAATATGCAGTACTGCGTGCGTTATGAGTTGGCCAATAACTGAAAATCATTTTTCGTGAAAAAAAACCCGCAACATAAGTCTTCATAATGCCGAGATCCATATACTCTTTTTCTCGAGTGGTCTTCTTGACAATGTTGAGATCCATATGCTCCATTTTCAATGACGACATGGAAATAAATTTCACGCTGTCGAGATTCATATTTTCCACATTTGAGTATTCTAAAATATATAGACGTTTCAATAATTATATAATAAATAAGACATTTTATGCTAGATGCATCTTATTATTTGTTCTGTGACAATTTCAGTGGCAAAAAAGGGTAAATCAGTATTTTCCCTTTAAAAATATCACGTGAATTTGCATTGAATGAAGATTATTTTAATAAATACATTTTGCAAAGATCGGCTTGAGGCCCTTTGTCATTTTACATTCTTAAACATAACATTAAAATACTCGTAATATCATATTCAGCAGGGCAGCACTTTTGCAAACGGCAAAATTGCAACTCTTAACATTAATTTAGAGATACTATATACAATATAAATAATAACTCCGTGCAAAAATAATTCATGATTTAATATGAAAACAGAAACAAACTGCATTCGTCAATCATTTAAGCTTACTGAACCACAGCAGAGTATTTGCTTTTCATTTAAACTTTACATACTTACTTGAAATGACAGCATTTACGCATTATGCAAACGTCAAGGGGTAGAAAATATTATACAAACATAATAAACTAAAGTTTTATTGAACCTATATAACCATTAAAAAATCATTACGCAATTTGTGAGCTTACGTGTATAATTAACACGTATACATCTAACACATTACTTTGGAGAGTATTTTTCATGTACTGTGAATTTGTATTGTGCGTTATAGGTACAAAATAGTGTTTTATCATGAGTAATATATATGTACGCCATTCGAGATAAAAACAATATCATTAACATATATATTAGAAATATCAATGTTACACAAAATAACGTAATAAACGTTGAATTTTTTTTAAAACAGGCACAATAAACATTTATTTAATGATGTTGGATCAAAGTCAAAATATTTAATAGATATAATCTTAAATTGCATAAAGATTAAGACAGGTGCTATATTTACCCAAACTTATATCAATCGAAGAGTGATTAATTAAAAACAAAGTTCTGGAAGTCTTTTTTTCTGATTTCAAATTTCGCAAGCCATCCTTTTCAAAACTTAAAGCAAAATGTATAAACAAATTCGGCGTTTGTAGCTTACATTATTTCAACAGAACGTGTATTGAGTTGTATATATTATGATTATAAAAAATAACTTTTTGGAAAAACTGAGGATTGCGTCCGTTTGCCATTCGATATATGAGGTTGTTAAAAGCAATAAAGAATGCTACTGTCTAATTACTCCTAAGACTTATTAAAGTGTGTCGCTCATATTGTAATAATTGCAAGTACACTAAGATCTGAACTATTTCATATAATATCTATACCAATTTGTTTATTAGATTGCCATCATTGAGTTTATTTGATTTCCCGCGATTTTTCTTTGGTGTAAAATGGCGCTTTTGGTTTTAACTCCCTCATATATTAAAATTCATATTTATCAAGTTTGGTCCACTAACTATACATACATTACTTACGATAACTAACGTTGCGTATTTATTTTCTTTATTTTGAGCTTGAATTAATTAAAAACAGTTTTTAATTAAATCTCGCTAATTAGCTATTTATCTTTCAGATGTCAAATAATACTTACAATAGCAGTGCACAGGTGGCGCGCGTTGTAGCTGTCGTCTTTCGCGCGCCCAAAAGGTTAACATTGTTAAGCAAACATCTGTTACGTTTCAAGTAACAAAGAAAAAAAATGGATAAAATTCGCACTGTGTAGTGCAACACTAGCTAGCACTGAAAGAGAGAGATGGGGTGGCCGGCGTTGAAATATAACCTGCATCCCTCTAAAGAAGGGGTACTCAACAATACAATGAAACATTATTAAGTGTAAAAAAAATTGGCCATTTCATCTGGAGTCAGGTGGCCATTTATGATATGGTAACCAGACAACTGCACACATGAGAAGTGCCCACATGACATCTGCGCACACGAAGGGCGCACACTAACACACAAATTAATATTAAGACATGTTTTACTTAATTTACGTAATTGTAGTACATGTAGATTTTTATTCCAATGATACCTACCTATACTATAATTACATAAATCAAGTATAAAATGTCTTAATATTAATTTCTGTGTTAGTGTGAGCACTTGAATGTGTGCGCAGATGTCATGTGAGCACTTGTCGTGTGTGCAGTTGTCATGAAACCTTATGATATGTATTCTTTAGAAAAAATTACAGAAGAGCAATTTTAATTTTACAAGGCTTTTCTTATTATTATAGGTGTATAAAAATTTATTAGTAAAACGTTATTCATTTCATTGAGGTATCTAGAGAAAATATGATTTTTTTAAATATCTGCCGATTTTCCCATTTAGTCCTGATGGCAAAACAAGTTATAGAAACTGATCAAACTATTTAGTTGTTCAGAGTTATCATCTCACAATTTTGACTTCTATATTTCAAAGTCTATATTTTTTTATACCATGTTCGCTCCCAAAGTGGAGCATATGGATCTACTCAGTGTGAAGAAATCTACTCCGATAGTGGAGTATATGGACTTCCGCAATGTGAAGACTTCGTAATAGATTGTTTTTACAAGAATCGTTTGTCAGACAATTGCTCAACCCAATGGGCATTCAGTTCTGTATTTTCAATTTTTTATAATCCAGCATATGGGGAATCAAACCCGCATTCTCCGGATTGCTGGGCGCTTACGCTACCAACAATGCTGTATATATTTTGTCAATCATATAATTTTATTGTGAAAAAAATCTCAGTAAAAAAATGATCTTTTACATTATTATCGTCTATTTCCAGCCGAGGTCCATATGGCCCCCAGGGGGTACAGAGACCTTCAACGAATTTTTGACGACAAACGAAACACACAACAAAAAAGTAGGTAGCCTATTAGGTACGAAAGTAGAAATTACGAACAAAAATATTTGGACTAATGTACGAAAGTAGACTAAACTCCGAGAGTAAATTCCACAGAATCGATGTACAGTAAAATCAACATAGGAATGAATGAGAGGGTATAACCTATTTTTATTTTGTATCTTAACAATAAAATAATTATATGGAAACTAAAACCAATCATTTTTATATTTTAGAATAAAGTATAAATTGACATTTTCTATTAGTGTGTATTTCTACACGTCTGCAATGAGGGTCCGCATTAGTGTAAAAGCCATCGATTGGCAACCACTTAACTAAGGTGTATGAAAACAAGGGTGGCTTAGTCAGGGCGCTTTTCATTCCTCCCCTACCCTTAATGCACGTGAGTAAAGCAATAGTGTACTTAGTTTTATTTGTGTGTGCGTATAAATTACACGGCACAACCCAAAAGAGGTGATTTATGAAAAAATATTATATATTATTATAATTTTATATTTATAAACTTTGTAATGTGCGTATTTTTATAGTTATAATAATATCCCGATTAAAGTATAAAAATAAACACTGTTTTCTTGCAAGATGAAGCCGTGTCCCTAATGAATCAATCCAACGCAATCCAGGAGACGTCTCATCATCTTCACCATTCAACATGGAGAAACTTAACAATGAACGCAAGGCTATGATTTGCCAATAGTCTTTTTAAAGTGCTGTCGAAATACAGCTCTGTACCGACCAGATATAATAAGGTAAGATACAATTCTGTCTAAATAAAGTTTCAAGTATTTTTTTTTTCTAATCTTCAGTTTTTAGACTAATATTTTATATTCACCTATTTGTCTTCCCGGTAGTGTAGAGGTTATCGTCCACGTCTCGATTCCGAGAAATGAGGGTTCGATTACCACATATGTCGGAGTATCCTAAAATACCTGGCAAACTATTTATTCTCTTAAAAAATCTGTTGAGTGTCTTCACATTGCGATGAATCTTTACATTCGGAGTGGACATCTCCTCATTGTATAGAACCATATTCTTCACTTTTTATTAAATTAAGAAAAATATGTCGTTATAAAATAATGATTTAAAATTATACAATTGAATTATTTTTATATGGATAAATTTTAGTATTTACTAAACATTGGTAACTAGGCAGTCTTTAAAATTCGTCAATCGTGGATTTTCTTACGAATTTTCAGTTTATCCAAAACTGATTCGTCATTGCGTCACTATTTGACGACGTAAATCATCAACGCCGAACATTTTCGATTAAAAGCGATACCTATGTCATTTCTAAAAAACTAAGATATTACTTTTTTGTGGATTTAAAGTATATTTCTCAATTACTATATACATTACTCACTTCGCATAAATTGTACGTATGTAATTTCCAAGTACGTGTGTGTGCATCTGTACGTGCATTAGTGCGTCAAACGCAATCAAAGTTCATTATTTTCTGCTCGAGGGGTAGGGGGATGTAATGCGTTTTAATGCTTGGTTTAACGCGGGAGGAAATTCTAAATAAAACGCATAAATAATGCGTCCCCTTTAACGAGATTATCTACTAACATATTCTCCGCAAGCCTTACTCCTCCGTACAATCCAATGGACCTCATAATGAAAGTACCGTCATAATAAGTCATTGGCGCGCAATAGGTTAGAAAGTGGGTCGGTTGCTTGGGCTCCGTAACAGATAAATACAACCTTATACTGAAGAGGGTTCAAAATTCCACAGCTGCGAATGTATGAATACTATCAGCGGTTTTATCCAATTGATTTTAGATACGTTTTAACTAAGAAGGAATATTTAATCATTTGACCACGCGTTGTTCTTCTAATCAATAACTATGCAACCCTGACTAATATTAGTACATATTTATGTATCCTGATAACTACTTGGGTAATCGATAAGATTAGCTATTTTTAATCCAAATATTAGAATAAACATGCTAAGTAGTGATGCCAACATTAAGGGGAAAGGCTATAATTAACGAGAGATGAGAAGAAATCGATATCTTTCAACTGAGTGAAGTTAATTTCGATAAATGTGTTTTTATTCGTTTTTGAAATATACTCCACCTAACTATTTTAGCAGAGCCAAAAGTCTTCTCGTTACTTTATTTTTATTTAATTTCGTTTTTAAATATGTTTGCTTCGAAAGTGGAGCATATAGATTGAGTGAATATTTCTAATCTGATGTCCAACCAATCCTCATAATGTGAATATTTTCAATACATCAAATGAAATACATGTATTTTTGTAATGTAAATACAAGTCTTGGCTGACATTTTTCTCGAGAATCTTTTTTTTATCTTACTCATAAATATATTTTCGCTGAACATGGCCACGTATGATTTCTTCAGAGATAAAAAAACTATGAAAGGATAACTTTTTTTCAATAATGGGTAGACAGAGAAGGAACTAATTGCCATACAGAAAAATAAATTCCATCTTCTATTATTGGAAAAAACATTACCATAAGTTTATTGTATCTGATCAGCAAGGCAAGAAGAAGAAGGCAAATTTAATAATGATGAAAACATAAAACGTTTTTCTAATGCAAAAGAAGATTACCCTCTTTATTAAACTATTTATACTTTTAATTAGTTTATATTTTTTATATGTTGTCTCGTAATGACACAATTTTTTGGCCATATTGAGAATGCCTTATACTTGCAAATTTTAATTAAACAAAAATAAACATTAAACTTTCATTACTTTAAAATAATTACCGGCTTATCAACAACCCATGGTCACCACTTAGGTCCACAACCGTCACGCACTCAGCTCTATCAATTTTAATATTGGAGGTACGGTAGTGTCCGCATTCAGTGTACTTTCGAGATAATCTACTTTGCGATTAACCACGTGGCGTTGGTCAAATTGCATTAAACGTTATATAGCGGTGTAAAGGGAAAAACAGCTGTTAGAAATTGAAGAAACCAAGTGCGCTTTAACAAAATTTAATTTCCTATTATCATTTTATGGACATAGTAAATATAATCTTCACTATTTTGTGAGTTTCTCATTTAAAAGGGTGCATTTTATGATCTGTCTATTTATCTAGCTGCATTTCTGTAATATAGATAGCATGATATTTACGAGTACCATCAATAGTTATTATATTTACGAACAATCTTCCGAGGTATCTAATTAAAACTCTTACAAATATATTTGCTTTATAAATATATAATATGAATCACCGCAATGGGGAGATTTATAATATAATTTTGTTTCATTATAATTACTTAGTTGGCAACCAAACGTCAAATTTCAGCCCATTGGCCGTCAAATTGAACATCTTTTTTTTAAAAAATTCTTTAGCAACTTTGGGTTTGACTCTTATTTTCTGACATTAATTAATATTTTCGACTGATGGTGCTTGATGGAAATTGATTTTAAATAATTTAGAATCTTCTGTTGTCATGATAATATTGTTTTTCCAAAAATAATAATAATGGCCAAGAAGATTGATAATTTTCATCTCGCTTTTTAAGAGTTCATATCAACATATAGCACAATTATTAGATTTTCATGAATGCATTAGAATAATACTATAAAACTTTTTCAACCGTATCACTGTCAACTTTTAAGACAAGTTTTTTTCATTAATTTCAACACGCCTAAAGTATTAGAGAATTAACGGTAACTACTAACTATCATAATAGTTTTGTGTGAAGATATCCACAGTGTGAAGATATCCACACCGAAAGAGGAGTATATGGATCTTCACAACGCGAAGACGTCTTGACAGCTTATTTTCCACGAGAATTGTTTGTCAGTGAAATATTCAGCCCAATGGGCATCCAGTTCTGCATTTTTCGGATTTTTAAAATCCCTCAGATGGGAAATCGAACTCGAATTTGCCGGATTGCTAGGTGTGCACACTACCAACTACCCTACTAGGGAGACACAATAGATAAAAATTTGCCATATTAATATACGCTCTGTTCAAATAAATAAAAAAAATACTTTCCATTGTTGAAAAAATAACTATATCTCTGGACGTATCAGTCGAAATGGTACGTTTATCTCCCGAGCCGACAGCATAAACTTTGAGGTATTTCTATTTTCTATAGGGTTCTGTAATTTATGTGTTCTGAAAACAGGTGTCGCCACGATCCGCCAAAAAGGGCGGGAGGCAAAACTTTTCAAACTTCTAGGAAGTAATTTTTACACAGTCAGATGACACGTCCTTTGAGATATGTCAAAACTTTCGGAATAAAAGCTACAAATAATGTTGAGCATCCACTTAATACAGCTTTCAAAAAAAGCATATTTTTCAAAATTATTTAGAGCTTTTATCAAACATTACTATATATTTAAACTACGCTTAAACAAAAACACCTGGTTAACAGAAAAAATAAGCCATTGAAAAATGTTTTTGGTAAATCAGTGTTTGGAAGTCTCTGGTCATATCAGAAGTATATTTGTACCAACCGGGAATGAGTAGGTAGCTCCACTGGTAACAACTTTTCAGGAAATCGTTTTAAAAAATTGTTAATTTTTACGAAGTTTACTTATTTAATTTAGCAAATAAATTCAATGGTACAGTTTTATAATTCGGTTAAATTAACCTATTTTTCTTACATAGGTATAATGCTTAAAATAATCAATTACTTTACACACCTTATACGTAACTTTATTTAGAAAACACGTTTCACGCTTGGTACCAATACCGTTATAAAAATAGCCTAGAATAAAATTTACAATATTACAGAAAATTTGTAGTGCTTGAAGAAAGTTTGTTGCCTCTCTTGATCACCGGAATCAATTAGGAATTAGATAGACATACAATTTATTAATTAAAACATGTTTTACGTGTATTTAAATACAAAGCATGGATATATAATTTATTATTAACCCATTGAGCGATCGGTTGACAATCAATACCAGTTGAAATTAAACTGTGAGAAAATGTAGTGAATATTTTAAAATTAACATGTTTATCACAATTTTATTATATTTCATATTCTAATTAGCTATTATATTCTAATTTATTTGGGATTCATTTAAACTCATCCTTTATTCAAGTTAATTTTATTTGTCTCATTATTACAGATTTAATTTAATACTTGGATGGTGATTATATTTGAAGTTAACAATAAAACAATTAACTTAGAAATTTAATAACAGTCAAAATGACATGTGAAAATTTCATTTCTCTACTATTCACCATTTGTGAGAAGTTTTTATAACAGACAAATGCACACGTATATTTTTATTTTTATAATATAGACACACCTAGTGAAGTTTACTTAGTAACAAAAATGCTTATCGGTTTGTGCTTGCACTGATTAACGCACATATGTCATATTTTATTACTTTAATATAACTACAGTAAGTTAAACTATTGTATATCCATAATTGATAGTTTTCAAACTGTATTACGGTAAATAATAATTATACTAATTAATAACTCACACATATCACATTTAGATACTTAAAAAATAAAATCAATTGTATGTTAGCTGTCACGTTGATAAAAGAATTGCATGTCATTGACCAGACAGATCTGTTAAATTACTTATGAAAATTTCGTAGAAATGTAGAATACTTTTTATATTTGTCAATTTATTATGGCCAAATAATAATTTCTATTTAAATAGATTGAATGCAATTTATATTTAAAATAAAGACATTTAATACGATCTAATCTGGCTGTATTATAACATGTATTTTCATTTAGGCTCATAGGCATATCCACAAAACTCCATTTGCAGCTATAGATGTTCGGGGTGCTTTGTTTTTGTATAAGTTTCAGGGTGCGTGACATCGCGACTAATAAATTTTATTCCATGGTGATTTATCGCCGCATGAATCATTCTCGCTTACAGTCGCGCGAATTAATATTTAGCACGTCTGCTAGTGAAAAGCGAACACGCTGATGCAAATAATGTATCCATTTGGATAACTATAATAGTATATATAATAATAATCCTAAACGCAAGTTTGCCGCTCAATTATATTATTGTTATTTGGTGTTTGAAACTCAGCACCGTCGGTGTCTGGCACTTAATCCGGGATTTATTTGCCCCACATAATATGACAGTTTACGAGTTATGATGCTATTATTGTAAATAGGATACGCAAGGTGTGAATGAAGTTTACTTAGAGTAACGTTTTATTTTATATTTCCAATTGAATTTGTCAAATTGAATAACTTAAATCGAAACACGTGACTCAATTACCGTGTGGTAGGCAAAGCATTTATTCACTTTTTTTTTGTTCTGCCAT
Organism: Rhyacophila evoluta; assembly: GCA_022683975.1. Classification (NCBI taxonomy): domain Eukaryota; kingdom Metazoa; phylum Arthropoda; class Insecta; order Trichoptera; family Rhyacophilidae; genus Rhyacophila; species Rhyacophila evoluta. The sequence goes on along the minus strand of JAGVSQ010002876.1, from coordinate 6,905 downwards.
AGCGTACAAGTTAGCGTGCATCCTTTGCATTCGTGAAGTGCAAATTTGATTCTCACATCTGCTAGATTTTTAAAATCTGTCAATGCAGGACTGGATACCGATTAGGTTGAACAATTGTTTGAAAACCAATGCTCGTGTAAAATAATCTGTCAAAATATATCTTCATATTACGGAGATCCATATACTCCATTTTTGAATCAAAGATGGTAAAATTAATACATATATTATTATTTATTCTGGTCTCTTTACCATGATCACATAATATTAATAAAAATATTGTAAATCGATAACATAGAGGCGACAAAAAAATTTTTTATACGGTCGACAATAAAGATATGTATATATTACGTTAATGTCATTTTCTCGTTTTCGTCTTATCGGATACTTAAATTATTTAATATCATGGGTTAAAATGGCTTTATAACTACAAAATAGCAATTTAATTTATATTATATTATTATTTATTTAACTTTTATATTATTATACTATGGAATCTAGGTTATATATTCATCCGATCAAGTGATTGATTTACTACTAGCCATGATAAAAGCGTATATTAACACACATTACACCGAAAATCAACCTACCAGTTGTGTGGAGGTACATATTTTTTTCGAAGATACAAGAAAATATAAAACACGTGAACATTTAGAGTACCAAAATACCAATTGAAAAAAAAAATTCAACCGTGGCAATTTCATCTTTACTAAAATATCTTTACCTTTGTTGCTATCAATAAAAGAACATTTCAAACAAGTATTTTTTGTATAAAACAACCATATACTATGTTTATTTTGTTTTTAATATTCTTGAAATTGATTCTTTCTACCGGTGTTCATGCTAAATAGTTATTTTATACTCAAAAACATGTTTAAAATCTTCTCTTTTACATTTTGCCATAGTGAAATAAGTTTACCCCAATATATCCCACTCATATAAAAATAAAATCCACAAATCTAAAAAATCTATCAAAAAGAGTCAAATTCACCTTACTTGGGTATGAAAATTGGTAAAAGTACTTTATTGGAGGTGATCATTTTGATACTAAGCACCTCATTTACAGGCTGCGTTATAGTCAAGTGTATGTTACTTGCGTAACAGTCATTTACGATGAAAACGATACTAACCCAAATGATCACAATGTACGAGACCTGCAATAAATCTTAACTACTTGTTGCTTAATAAATCATAAGTCTTACGAGTCCTGAAAAGTGACTTCATGAAATTGTGGTTACAGAACAATTTGGCAAATTCCAAATCTATAAGGTGTGTACAGTTTTTCATTACATTGTTTTAATATCCGTTGTATAATCGTGATCGTACAATTTTCGAATATATAATATTTAAACCTATCATAATATGAATCTATGGGTAATGGGTATAGATTATTCAATAAATGAAATGGTATGCAAATTTTCATTTGACTTTCGTAACAATCTGAATCAGCGATTAATTCAGTCGTATTTGATTAACGATCTCATAAATAATAATTTCAAAAATGTAGCCAATTCAAAATTGTCATAGACAAATAAATATTCTGCCATCTATAAAATATCTATTACATAATTATTTACTATTGTTTTATAACTATGCCAAATTAACAATATAATAAATATCAAATATTTATATTTATTACTATCTTCGTATTCATAAATCACTGTTTACTTATCGAATGGTCATACTAGAAAAGAGTACTCTGTAAATGTCTCGTATATATGTTTTCATTTTTTTTTTTTATAAATGAACAAAATATGTAGAATTGTTATCAATTACCATTCTATTTATTCGACGTCCATTTTCTTCATAAAAATCCACATAATAACTATTCTATAACCTTATCAATCGAACTTACATTATCAGATGATCCATAATTCAGAGTCTTAAGTGACATAGAAAAATTTCCATTGACATATAATGTAAATGTAAAATTACAACTAAATACTTACCATCTAAAACACATTATTTTCCACGTACATCATGTATGATTACAAGGCGATAATTTATTTTGATAGATTATTTTTACTAGCATCCATTTTTAAAACATGTTAATGCTTTTACGGTAACAGTGCTCGAATACGTGACCTCCGGTTTCGAGTGATTCGCAAATAATAGACGCACTACTCACTCAGCCACAGTAAATGATAAAAACCACTGGTTTTCAAGCATTATAATTTTTAAATAACATTATATTTCATGCATTCGATATGTTTGCGGACATGGTTATTCGTTTATTAATATTATATTCATATCACTCTAGTGAAAATGTAAAAACTATTTTTTTGTTAAATTAAATTCAACTTAATTTTTTAAATTTAAGTTTCCAATATTTTTTTAGCTATTTTAAAAAAAAAATCGATAGAGAGTTGGTGCGTTATATGACTCTATAAATTCTATAAATAAAAATACTATTAATAAAATTCTGACTTTAATACTTTAACTACCTTATATTATATTATTTTTCTTCTTTTCATGATAATTTCAGATGAATAAATTATCCACTTAACTTTTTTACGAATCTTTATTTAATTTGTTTTCAGTTTTACTCTGTTAATTTGGACTTTTCGTGTGATGGAAAACTTTTCTTTGACATTTCCAATATTCGTCCTCGTCAAACAACATAAGCTTTTATAAGTGTTTAATTTTCTGCTACCTAACTAAAATAAATTATACATTTTTAGTACATATTCCAGTGATAAACTCATTTAAAACTATTATATTATAGTAATGTATTTGCCTTCGACCAATACTTGGTTATCCTTATGAATTTCTGTAAAACTCATTTTATACCTAGTACTATTACAATCACAAAATATGTCACAATACTTTCGTTCAATACCAAGAGTATATTTGAAAAGCTTTTAAAGTTTTCATTTTTCACAAAACCTTTTGAATTTTGAATCCGACAGTATTTTGGAAAGCAACTCAACTTTTATAACCCAATAAACGTTTTCTCGCAAAAGACGTGACGTAAGAAGTGTCACAATAAGCTCCATTTAACTGCAGTGACTTAGACACGTACTATTACGATATTTGAATAGAGCTTTTGGTAAATATAACATTCAGTTATTTTCAGTTGAACTTTAAAAGCTTTTCAGAACTGGAACATTGGCGATTTATAAAAAAATCAACAAATATCTAGAATGTGCTTTTAGGAATCAATAATTTTGAGTCAAATTCAACATGCTATTAATAATTAATAAATAGTTTACAAAAAATTAAAACAATACCTTCATTCAGAATATGAAAACAATTACTTTTTACATGCATACTCTAAAGAAACTTTATATTTTTTTCTTGTTTTTATGGTACTAACTAATTTCAAAGATGCATTTTTTGAATCCAAAGATACAAGACCAGTAATTTAACGGGTAGTATACGAATATTCATATACTGATGGGATTATCTTCACACCATCCACACCATCACAAGATCCATATGCTCTTCTTTCGTAGTGGAGATATTTAAGAAAAATAATGACAAAATCAAATCTATTGTAAGATTGCAGTTACTAGAGTTTGATTTTTTTACTGTATTAAAATGTTTCTTTTGACGGATAAAAAGGATCATGAATTGAATAAATTTGGATTATGTACTTATTATGCAAGATAATTTTAATATTGAATAAATGCACTCTACACCTATCCACTCGTCTTTACGCCTGGTCTCAATCAGGCATATTCTGGAGGTCTCATATCGATCATCGATCTACTTTATGTGAAGGTAATCTCCATGGAGTAAATATAAATTATCCAAGATGTCGGTTGCCACGCACTCAAATGTGCTAAATTGAAAAGAAAGACAACGAAAAAAGGTAAAAACTAAAAGAATGGAGACTGATTTGGCCAAGCAATTATGTAAAGAAATCATCATTTGACGTATGACGCCGCAAACTTTTTAAAAGCAATGAATTTCATCCAAAACAAATGGCTCGGTGGGTCCAACAGGTACTTGGACCGACTTCTATATAAACTTGTTTTCCTCTCTACCATCTACCACATATCCACACTCGTTATGCGCATATACCGTGGTGTAACGAACGTGCGGCACTCTTCAAGGTACCATAAGTATTCTAGAAGCAGTTTCCCATGATCTTGATTCGTGTGTGTGATTCTTATTTTGATTAATTAAGCCCTGATATTATGTTATTAATTATTACTGTAACAAATTTTTTGTATTGTTGGATTAAGACATATTAGTAATACTGTCACTCTGGGCGTATACGTGATCATTGCATCTAATTTTACAATAAGTATAAACAGCACGATTGTTACACGAATTAGTGTGCCAAAATGATGATAGTTTGGCACCCAAACTCAGAAATAATCACGTCACGGATTATGGGGCTCACGCTAGCTTAACCGCCCTGTATTACAAACAGGGATTCCACGTTTATAGGTGCAGAGGAAGCAGGCAGTGCACACCGGCGACCTGTCTGGCGGCAGCCACATGAGCTTTTCCAACCATCACAAATATTCACAAACTTACATGAACCATTAATTATTATTTCCTATTTTTTTCAAATCCGTTACCCATACACGACGCCGCTAAGAAACCTTCTTTCTAAGGTAGTACGTGCATTTTTAGTTCCACTCAATACATTACACAACCTCGCCAATATAGCAGGAACGCGTATTTTGCGTTGACCAAAATTTACAGGAGAATCGAACTTTTTGAAAAAATACAAAACTTAATATAGTTTCTTTGGAGGATTTATTTATAAGATATGTTTACATAATTTAAAACATAAATGAGAAATAATTATTATATTTAAAACATCAATTTTTCTTTATTTTAAAACTTAAAGCTAAAAACAAATGTAAGGTAAGTAAAAAGTAGTAAATTTTTTCTTACCTGTTACAATTGAAACGTTTTTACGTAACCGTGGGCGGGATCACGTCATCACACTGTTCCCGCCATAGAAATATGTTAACTTGCAGAAATTAATAAATGCGTTCCACGTTGAAAAAAAACACATCTGTCCAATGATACAAGAGATTGCAAATAATAAGAAAAGTCACTTTCACCAAAAAGTCGAGTTACGTGTTCTTGCAATATCGGCGACGGTAATTTTTTTATTTCTATTAACACATGTTTATAAGACAAGCATAAATTATATGTCAATGCAAAAATGTGCCATTGACAAGAGATTGTAAATAATAAGTCTTTACTTTATAGAGTGAAGCAAAAATCGAGTTACATGATTCTGGAATATTAGGAAAAATAATCTTAATAATATATACATACTGGTTACTCATTATCTATCACAATTAAGTAGCAAATGTTTAAAACATAAATGAATGTAATACAGAATTTTTTTTATTTATAATTGTCTCCGGAAATAAGAACATACCGAATATTTGTATTCAATCTATTTATATTGTAATAATAAGCCGCTTTGGTTCGCAGCTGTGTTGTGATTAATAATATTATCGATTGAGATATTTAATATTGTTGTAATATCAATAAAACCAAATTCTGTGCAGAGTCTGTCAAATTTGATTTATTAAAAATCTCCAAAAGTTTAGCGATCGAAGGCTGTACATTAGCATTCCCGCGTAGCAAACGTCCTAGTCAAATTATCAAAATAATTAATGATCTGTTTGTACACAGCGGAGCTTGTTTGATTAGTTAATTATGGAATGAGAAAATTTCCGATTGGGTAATTAATCAGTGAGCAAATTGGGGGCGGGGGTTTATTTCTCATTTTGTGGCATGCAGATTGTTTGCATAAATAAACTCTGGAAATCGATTTGGGAAAACATAATTGCGACTGTTTATTTGTTGAGCCCAATGTTTACAATCACTGATAATTTTTTTTTTAATTTTGTTTATCGGTGGAATGAACAAATGATCCTTGATTATTTTTAATTTCATGTTTAAATCATACTGTTATACACCAATTCCTCACAACTTTTCCGTTTCCGCAAGAATATTACATTCATTTATTTACCCCCTCTCTTGATTAGATAGGTCTGCGCTTTAGCACCGGAAGCTTTGGATACAAAAAAACTTCAATCAAATGGAAGTATAAATATTTTTTAATTGATTCAAAACTTTAAAACTGGATACCAAACCAATTTAACATTTGGTTTAGAATAAATTTTTATGAAGAAAATATTTTAAAATTGTAATAATCGATATACAGTAAAATATATAATGGAGAAAATGTATGTAAAGAAATAAATGTGCGAATATTGGAAAATGGTTGGTAGAATTTGATATCAAAAATGCAGACATGGATTTAGAAGGTTTAATATATTACTATTTCTGTAGGACAATATCGAATAATGCTTGAAAAGAAGAAGTCGTAGAAGATGTTTTACAGTGGTAAGAAGGAGATGAAGGTAAGGTTTGGAAAATTAAGATAGCGAGGAAGAAGAAGCAATAAGCCGAAAAAAAATTGTAATAAGATTGCATCTCGACGATCTATTAACATCTTTTAACTATTTGCCAGATAACGAATTCAATTTAAATCATTTTTGTAATTTAAGAGAGTTATATAAGAACAACAGTGTGTTTCAAAAGTGCAAACTCAATTTGATTCTTTTCTTCAAACATCATTGTTCTTGTATTGTGCCGTTTATTTAAAAAAAAAAAAAAAAACGCTTTTGACGGACACCCCCTCAATCTCATTAGTCCGTTATATGGAGGCTTTACTGTATTTTATTTCAGAAGTAAATATTTTTATCTACGCTGTGAATAGTGTAGAATAATTAAATCTAGGATTTGGTTAAAAAATGATTTTATATACAAGATAAACTTATGTCTCCCCGGTAGCGTTGTTGGTAGCGTGCGTGCCTAACGTTCCGGGGAATGCGGGTTCGAATCCCCATCTGTGTCGGATTTTTAAAAAATCCGAAAATGCAGGACTGGTTGCCTATTAGGTTGAGTAATTGTCTGACAAA
>JAGVSQ010002875.1:0-22110 GCA_022683975.1 Rhyacophila evoluta | reverse complement strand
ATACGAACAAATTTAATTATTAGATAACCATAATTATGACTCAGTTCAATGGTTTAAGTAAAATGAAGGATAGATTTCTAAAGTGGTCTTTTTTCATTATGCCAAAATTAAAAAGAAAAAAATTGAACATTTTTTTTTTGTATAGGAGAACAATATAGAATGTAAACCAGTGGAAAAATCAATTACAAAAATATACACATGGATAGGTTACTCTAAAAACCAGCTAACCTCACGTGTGTCGTCGAAAACAGATGATATAAGTATTTAAAATAATAGGCGTCCAATTTTACTATGTTTTTTTTTTTTTTTTAATTTTGTACAGCTGAACGAACCTACAATATTAAGCAGTGCGTGCGTTTACCAATCAACCACGGAGACAGAATAAATATGAAATAAGCCACGTTTTGACAGAAGATTTTAAATTTGTATTGAAAGACGTCAGTATTAAATTCAATATTTCACCATATTAAGGAATGTTTTCAATGGCTTGATAGTCATGGTGAGATGTATGGAAAAAATCTGAAATGGTTGACAATTTTTTTAAATACATGTTTTCCTTATGGCAGGATAAAAATAAAACTTAAGAATGATGAATGAAAATTAAAATATGTATACCTATTTATTGAAACTAAATAATATATATTTAAATAATATGTCAAATTATTTTTTTTATATATTTAAAAATTTTATTCCATTATAACTATGGTCAAACATGTTATTGATAATTTGTGAGGCAAATCGTTCGTAATGTTCAAGTTTTTTTTTGCAAACAATAGTCTTTAAAGTGTAATATAAAATTTAGACCGAAATTAAAAATTTACTTTATTTAATTATTTTTCATAATTTGAACGAAATGGCATAAGAATAAGAGATCAAATAATTATTACATTACAATATTGCCAATCCGATTAGGTACCGATTTTTCCTTAGAGGGTTCTATAATAACCCTCTAACGTGCGCAATCCACCCTGTATATCCGAAAGCGTGGGGTTAGATTGACCCCACTTTCTCATACTGTGGAACTTAACCCCCTTTTCTCATACTGGTTCGCCAATACTCCGCAGACCAAAGAACCGACCAAACGAAATCCCAAAATCCCATAATTTTATTTGGTCTGTACGAGGGCGATGTTACATGCATCGTTTAATCCGATAGCATTCAATTTTATTGTTTAAATTGGGGTCTTTAATATGTCTCTCTATTTTTATTAGAAATTGCACAATATGCAATGTATTCAAAAATTCTGTTTCATATTATATACATATTGTGATTACACGAGAATACAAGATAATATAATATGAATTAAATGTCTCAATATTGGCATGACAAAACAAGATAAATTATATATATGAATTTAAATAAAAAAAATAATAAGCTTTCTCGTTAGCCTGGAATTAGCGTCTGCTCTTAGCCGGGGGTTATGAATTTGAATTGCAGAGTAGTAAGTAATAAGTAGGATTCCGAATATAATAATTCCTAATAAGTAGGACTCGGTACTCAATGGGTTGAGAAATTGGCTGACAATTATTGTCGTGAAAAAAATAAGTTTTGATAATTCAAAGGTCAATCAATACTTTCTCGAGTGGCCATCTTCACACCGTTGACATTCATACTCTCCACGTTCGGAGTAAAAATGGTCGAGTGTCTTGTGAATCCTATTTTATGATCGTCTAAGATATTACTGAGCTGTGATTTTACAGATAAAATGGCTAATTTAACTATCACATAATTTCGTACTCTAGATGAAAGTATTTTTAGAACAGGTAGAAACATGAAAAGCATTAGAACATTTGTTATTTTTATATGTGATAAAAATCTTAAAACTATGCAAGTCTATGTAAGTTGAATGAAGCATCAAATCTTGTAAATTTAGTAAATTAATACTCCAAATATTTTTGACATTTAAACAATTCTGACTAATTGATTGTTTATAATAAAACAAAACATCGTTTGACAGCTGTGGAAAACATTGTTTGATTTTTAAATATATATAATAACCGCAAATAAAATAAAGATTATATTATTAAAAAAAAAGTACAAGTAATATACAATATTTTATATTAAAACTATTGTAAAATTCATTACTGACAGTAAGAATAATGTTACATTTTTTCAAACATTTTTATTGCACTCGATTCGGAACTTTATTAGATAAATTGTACAGCAGTTCGATCCAGTCTACAAGAAGCAATGTATAAAACAGTCTAGTGGATCTTGTAATGTAATTTCAACCCGCGAGCGAGACAGAGCAACAAATTACGTGGCATTTAGGAACACATGTCTCTCTCTTCCTCATACGGGGAGCTTACGCGACCAGGCGCGGCCCTTACGACTAATCCACGACAATTAGACGATTGAGACTGTAGGGATGAGTGTTCACTCTTTTTCCCTCGCGGTTTATAGTTTTTTCGTTATTCGAACGTGTTCACTGGGTCCAGGGGGAGACTAAAGGATGTACAAATGAACAGAACGAGAGAGAGAAACAGATTGTGCGTGGCTTAGTGTATAACTGTAGAAAATAGATGTAATACAATTAACAAATTTTACCTTCTGTTAACGCTTAGAAAGTTTTTTGTATTGAATACTTTTGCAAGCTTTATTTAGAAATATGTAAAGAAACATTTCAAAGCCTAAATAATACTTAATATGAAGTAAATAGACGCGTTCGAAAAATCAGTATAACGTATATTTTTCAGTGAGTAAATTAGAAGCTTTATTGCCTGTGATAGATTCACACTTATAAGTTATACAAATCAATTTAATTTATCCTCTTATTACAGATTTGTTTTAATACAATTTTTTAAATACCATATTCGCTCCGTATGGATCTACTCAGTGTGAAGATATCCACTCCGAAAGTGGAGTATATGGATCTCCCCAATGTGAAGACGTTTTGATAGATTATTTTTCACGAGCATTGTTTGTCAGACAATTACTCAACCCAAAGTGTCATCCGATCCTGCATTTTTAGATTTTTAAAATCCTACAGATTGGAAATCGAACCCGAATTCCCCGGATTGTTATGCACGCACGATACCAGCTACGCTACCGGGGAGATAAATAAGATGTTATATGAATTAAATAGACGCGTTCGAAAAATAGGATAACGTATTTGTTACTGTTAATAATTTGCGAGCTGTATTGCCTGGGATAGATTCATTTTATTCATCTTGTTACTACATATTCGTTTTAATACTTGGCTGTATAAAATACTTTAGTTTGTCGTTGATCGTCAGAGATGATGTCAAAAGTTGAAAATACCACAATCAACTTAGAAATATTATCCAAAATTACAAATAAAAAAATTCACGTTGTCAGTGTTCACTGTTTAAGAAGAGTTCTTGTGACAGAGACTTAAAAGTGCTTCTAATGATAGTGTATTCATAATAATTGTATTCTATTTCAAAATAGAGAAAGGAAAAATATGCCCAATTAGGTCTAGAGCTACAGAAATAGATGTCATACTTAATAAATGACGTGCGTTTATTTTATGCAAAATACTAGCCGCCATCATATTGTTTGACACTTGAGATCAATATTATCGTTAAAAATAATACATGCCCGTATCTACCAAAATACTATTATTAAATTCAACTTAGTTGATGTAAAAAAAATGATTAAAAATAATCGACACAGGGCGAGACTTTGCCATGTTTAAAGTTTAAAATCATTTATTCATGTGTTTTTTTTTTACTTCCAAATACTGGAAATACAGTAATTCTAAGCTTATGTTGAGTATTAATACAGGCAGCAAGGGAACGGTTAATAGCATGAACACTTTCAAAAAATTACTGTCTCACGTACAGAGTAGGTTTTATCTTTAACTGACTATATCAAAACAGGCTGCATTAACTATGTAATTGGACCGGTGCAGTTATCTCTCTTATCCGAGGGTTGCATGTCTTTATTGTGACAATACTGCTATAGTTATTAAAATAATATTCTACTAGAACCTTTGATAGATAATATCAGTAAAATAATAATCTCCAGTTGCAACCCTTAACCGCTCTAAATTATCCCTTAACTGGTACGTGCCTGAAAATCTACAGTATGGATTGTTTTGATAGTCAGTATTGCTAAATGATAATTAATTGTAAAAATTAAATATGATAATGACTAATTTTCACAGTTCTAGGATTTATAGAACTGAAAATATACCTAGATGCGTTTTTTAATTATTATTATTTATATATCAAAGACATTGAAAGTCTTTCTCTCACTCTGAAAGAATAAATGTTACTGAAAGTCCACAGTTTAAGTGGCCATGTAGATCGAACGAAGATCCATTATTTTCGCGTCGAAAATATAGAATTATAATAATTTTTGATATATTTTTTTCAATATTAATCATTATAACTTTCCTTTTGAATGACATTTCATAAAAACAAAATGCAATGCAAATCAGAAATATTATTATAAGCTTGTCCGGCTGTCATTAGGAACAACAATATATTATAAATATTTAGGGTCCAAATGGTTAATATAACAGCCATCTGTCATCCAATGTATATATTTTTTTATTTCAAATAAACTATAAATGTTAGTGTTTAGTAATTAAAATCAATGTGGAATCTCTAATGTATTTGAAGATTGTTATTGGCTAAATTAATTTAAAAAAAGTTATATTGAAACATATTTTTTTGAGTAGAATACTGTCTCTACGGTTAGCGTAGTTGGTAGCGTGCACGCCTAGCAATCCGGGGAATGCGGGTTCGATTGCTCATCTGTCGGATTTAAGAAATGTGTACAAATCCAGCACTGGATGCCCATTAGATGGAGCAATTGTCTGTCAAACGATTCTCGTGAAAAATAAACTGTCAAGACGTCTTCACATTACAGAGATACATGTACTCCATTCGAAGTGGATATCCTTACACTGTGTAGATCAATATGCTCCACTTTGGAAGCAAAAGTGGTATACAAACATACTGTGGCAAATAAATAATAACAAATAAGTGGAAAGTATTGATGTTTACAAAAAAAAACTTGCCTTAAAATATTCATACACCGTATTGAAGATTTGGCCCTCCATCTTTGAATTAATAAAACATTGCTAGATTTAAGCCTGCAAACTTGTATACCGAAACTTTTATCGGTGATGTCAACAAGGCGATATGATTCAAAACTGCTTATATTTGTATTTTTTTTAAATTAAAAAATAAACAGTTAACTAGACATCTAGAGAAATTGTATTTTTTTATCATCTAGGTTTACCTTTTTGTGAGTACAAATGTAGTAGTTTGTAAGTAATATGATAGATAATTTTTTCGTTATGTGGAGGTTTAATTTGTTGCGTATATTTCTGTCCACCTCACCGGAACAAAATTCATTGCGGGCAATAATTTCTTAACGGTTATTGGCGTCACATATTGCTGCTAAGGACAAAAATACTAAAGGTTATGGCAGCAGAGAGTTATCGCTAATGCGTTTTGTAACGCGCCGTTCGGAATTGGCAGTAAGACAATTATTGTATACGTTAAATCGTTGATATTAAAAAAATGTTATGTGCAATACAGAAAGCGATAAGGGGAATTGGTAGATGTAAACTTGTTTATGATTCAATAAAGTTAGACAATGAAAAAAATGAGATAGTGAAAAGGTAGATATTACAGGAAGAAATATAGCTTTATTAGATGGAATACAATGCACTATTACAGTAACACCCCAACAAATATTACCGAGGTTCGAGATTTACGACGTATAAATTTATAATATGTCTCATGACAATACGAAATAAAGCCAAACATAATCTTTACAAGTATTCAGATAATTAAAAAATAAAAGATAATTTCCTTTTAAAAGCTCTCTTTAAGTTTGTGATAATTTTAGATAGAATTCGGCTAGCTTTCATAGTTAGAGTTACGTTAGGTTAGGTTCAATAAAGTTCTAAATCGTCGGGTTAGGTTTGGATTTCACGTTTTGGCGGGTGTTCTCTACAAGTCTTTTCTTTTAAAAGCTCTTCTTAAGTTTGTGTTATTTTTTAAGTAGAAGTCGGCTAGCTTTTATAGTTTGAGTAACGTTAGGTTAGGTTAAATAAGGTTCTAAACTATCGGGTTAGGTTTGGATTTCACGTTTTGGAGGGGTTTTTTCCCACAAGTCTCTTATATGCGTTTTAGTCTCTCGTGCACTGGCTTGAAATTTTATGCTGCGAATTTCACGCAATATATTTTCTATAATAAGTATTTTATTTCTGAATATTATGTTTGTAATATATCCTCGCACAGTAATTAATGATGTGAAGTAATAAATACACATCAAACATACTTTACGAATCCATTGTCGTTAGAGGAGAACGGAACAAGTTTGGCGCATGTACCACGGGAAGGAATCAACATTGCACAGTCCTTCTCCTGCCAGAACAATTCTAGTGTTCGAAGACGTCTGATAATATTCATGTGATGGATTTAGCAGAGTTTGAAGGTTCAACAAAAATATCAATCAATGCTAGAACTAGATGAAAGAAGTCCTGCAAATATGCCTCGGAAAAGCCTTAAAACTGCTTGCCATTTCTATTAATAAAACAATGCAAGCCAGGCATAATATGTATTTATCTTAATGAAACAGCAGATCTCTCTCTCATAAATTACTCGAACTATCGCGTCATGCTATGTGATCCACATGGATAACGTATACGTTAAAAGATTGAAGAAAAGAAATTAAACTAGTAATAAATATTTTCAACAAATTAAGCTACAAGTAAAGTTTCAAAAAGCTTTTGAAAATCTTGAGTTAAAGTCGTGTGTACAACAAAAAACCAGTGGAATTATGAGATCCAATTTATGCTTTATTAAGAATTATCAGGAGTTCTGTAAGTTCTCCCTTTGAAATTAGTTTATACCTTGTAATAGCCGTTATTTCATTTACGATTTTTTTCTGAGCATTTTTCTGGCAACGTAACAAAGTTAAGGCTTTGTGTGTAACTATTAAAACTGTACAAAGAAACGCAATCGACTACTTTATATTATTAACTACTAAGAAAAAATGGTAATATTTTTCAGATAAGAAGGAAATAACATTGAAATTGATTGCTTTGTCCGCCTTGAAAGTGGAACGTAAGGATTTCCACTTCAGAAAATAATACCAACTGGAATTTACTATAGTCTATGATTATTCTATTGTTGCAAAGATAAATAATTTTAGAAACAAAAATTCTCCCGAAAATTATTAGGATGCCAAAAATGTGTATGTACGTAGAATTATTGCACCAAATTTTACGTGTTTTATTTTGTATATCTTAGACCACTATACAAACAATCGATCCAACAGACGAAAAAAAGGTGTATAAATACCAGCAGTCGCTTTTCACATTAAATATTATAGAAAAAATTAATAAGTTTAGCTACCGAAATAATATAAATAATTCTAGGGAGATATTTTCCAATTTCAAAAGACTATGTTTGAAAGTAGAAACAAAGGTGGAGCAAATGAATCTACACAGTGTGAAGATATCCACTCCGAAAATGAAGTGTATGAATTTCGGCATTGTGAAAACGTTTTGAAAAATTATATTCACGAGAATCGTTTGATAGACAATTGATCAACTCAATGGGCATCCAGTACTGTATTTTTAGATTTTAAAATCCGACAGATAGGGAATCAAGCCCGCATTTCCCGGATTGCTAGGCGCGCACGCTACCAACTACACTGACCGGATAGACAAATACTATATTTTTATATAATTATTATTCACGTCAGGTATTAGTATAGTGATGGAGGTCCAATGATTATATGAAAAAAAACGCAATTTAAAACAGATGTCGCAAAGTAAACGATTTCGTCCATTATACGAGTTGACATGGTGGACTTTTATATGTGATTTCTTTCGAGTAAATACTTCTTTTATTGATAATTGGTAAAAGATTTCAACCTAGTAACCTTTTTTCTGTATCGTTTTAATAAAAGAAATTGTATAGGCTTCATCCAATTACTTAAATCTTCGCAGGACATTCGTTCCTATAACTTAATAGCTGAAGTTTTTTCGACTTGCAAAGAAGAAGAAAGAGATATAAAAGAAACACAGGTTATACAAATTTATATGAAAGAAATTAATTCGGCTTACGATATACATTTAATGATGAAAGGAATGCGTTGTAAATTAGTTTTGTGAAGTTTTGATTAGATATATTGACAATAAAACAGCAATTCAGATTAGTACATTTAGATAAATATTTCGTGAAGTTTTAGGCTAGGCCTAATTAAAAATGTTTTCACTTAAAATCAGATTAAGTGGGAATTTTTTTTGGATTATCGCAATGACTTGACGGTTCAGTTTAATTTACTTGAGTTTAATTTTAATGTATGCTATAAATAAAAATGCTATACTTGACGTATAACAATGAGGACAACAATTTAATAAATAAGTATAATTTTCAAAATAAATATATATTGTATTATTTAACTGCAGAAATATTGATCATATTTATATCTCTCAAAGTAAATATGTGATTCATTCTGTTCTCTTTTAATTTTATGTCTTAATTTTCTTCTTTCCTTTTATAGCATGCCCGTTCCTAAATTGGAGCATATGTGTGAAGATATCAACTCCGAAAGTGGAGTATATGAATTTACGCAATGTGAAGACGTCTTAGCAGATTAATTTTCACGAGTATTGATTGTCAGACAATTGCTCGAGTCCTGTATTTTTGGATTGTTAATAATCCGACAGATAGAGAATTGAACTCACGTTCCCCGGATTGCCATGCGTGCACGCAACGAACTACGCTACCGGGGAAGCGGGAGATGTCTTAATATTTGTAGAAATATCATATAATATTTTTTTTCTAAATAATCAATAAAATAAAACTACGTAGCAAATATTTAAAGTTATTTTGACAATGTGGGTCCTGATCCATTTATTTTAAGTCGTATTTTTTAATCTAAATACATTGATAGAATAAAAAATATTTCTATCAAACAAGAAGGTTTTTAATAAGATGTATTTAGATTAAAAATTTATGAAATAGTACAATATGGGTCTGATAACTAAATACTTTTTTAACTTGAGTGTTTGTCAATAGGAGCAAGTTAAGTATGTAGATCTCTTCAATGAGAAGATGTATAAATTATTCTCACGTTGATTTATTATCAGTTACATGCTCGATCCCTTGCACTTTTCCCTTGACATGTATTGAAGTTATTTTTTTTACTAGAACCGGTAACCTCTGGTAACGAGCAATTATTATCTCAGCTGTCAAAGCGACACATAGTTGGGTTATATAAAATAAAATTATTAGGTGGAATTAAAATTAAACTAATGTTTGATACAATAAAATTAAAAAAATGGAGAGATACGAATGAATATGATTTTAAGTGTATATGACAACGATGGACTACATCAGTTTTGATAATAATTTTATCTAGCATGTCTATGACTTGACGCAATTAATATTGGCATATTTATATATATCCTTGGTTATGGAACTAAAATAAAGTTACATGATCAAATTTTATCTGATAAAATCACAAGATTACATTTGCGTCAGACTAAAAATGGAGAATTTATGACTCACTAACCAGACATAGACATTTTATTTTTAGCCATTAAAATCATCAAAATGTAGCATTTTATATGTAAATACTTAAGAAGCATTCATATACTTAAATATTCTTACTTAAGTATTATTTAAGAAAATAAGTAAAAAAGCTTTAAGTAAAGTAGGATGAGCTTTGACGAAAAAGCTACTGACATATTTTTAAAATATGTCATAAAAAATACTAAAAAAAAGCGAAATAACTAAGTGCCAAAATAAGAAATTTGATTGATTGATAGAGATTAAAATTTAAGTTGTATTCAAAAAAATCTTTATTTATTTACGAAATGTAATTTTGTCTCCTTTAAAATAGTGCCAATCATATATACGAGTATATAACTTTTGTAAGCTCTTTTTTTAAACTTTGAAGCATCTCTCAAACATATTTTTGCATGGCTCTTTCATCGTTTTCTATGTGTTCACATACGGCGCTATAATGTATTTCATTCTAAAAGCGAAATTTAATATAAATTCTGTTCCATTTTTTCTACAAGCAAAAATTTGTTGAACATATCAAAACACGCGAAACCATTTCGAGAGCCAACAATATAAAGTGAAGCACACAAAGTGACTGCTGATTTCAAGATACGTCAAGGACAAATGTACGAACATAACAAAAAAATGAAGCATGCAATTCATGACATCATGGGCATCAATGCTCGGATATTTAAAATACCAACAAGCTGGCGGTGATATTATATACTAACATTAATTAATATTATTCATTTTTTCCATATCATATTAGTAATGTGTCTAAGACTAGCACTCAATGGGTTGAGTGACTGGCTGGCAATAAATTTTCATGAGTCGTCACGTTCTGGAGAATCATATGCTGCATTTTTGTAGCGGATTTATACAAAAAAAATTATATGCTCCACTGTTTGATATGAAATAGCAATCTATTTAATTAAGGCAAACGTATTTTAATGCCATTTTTAATGAAAGTATTATTTGTGTTTTAACCACTCTTCAGCTAAAGGCACACCAGTGGGTCGCATACATACTAACCATACACGCTATAGAACCAACGGTGAGTCCCTATGCTTAAAGCGTTAATTAATTTCATTAAATATTTTTGGTTTTTAGAAAATTGCTACCTTATGGGGAAAAATTAGTATTTTTTGTAGCTGTTAATGGGTTAAATATATCGTAGAATAATAAATATCTACAATCTAGAGGCAGTGCGTTCTGATATGCTAAGAAGATTTTTAGAAGCTCTGGCGCCTTGTTTTGTACTATATCCGCTCCACAAATAGTGTATATGGTTGGTTCACTTTAGCACTATTTTGACAGATTTTTTTCGTGAAAGTTATTTACCAACAATTTTTTTTAAATACATCGATATA
Source organism: Rhyacophila evoluta (assembly GCA_022683975.1). Lineage (NCBI taxonomy): Eukaryota > Metazoa > Arthropoda > Insecta > Trichoptera > Rhyacophilidae > Rhyacophila > Rhyacophila evoluta. The sequence goes on along the minus strand of JAGVSQ010002875.1, from coordinate 11,234 downwards.
TCGAGGCTGTAACTTCCAGCTCTGAAGCCTCCAATCTAATCTCTAAATTAACTACACTACTATAAGACAATGGAGAAAATTAGTAGAACTTTGAATATTTTGTGAAATCATTAAGGACATTTAAGGCTATTTTAAGTGCTTGTATAAATCGCGTTTCATTTAAATATCATAGTATGTAAAAGCTTAATGATAAACTAAATAAATTACACTCGGCTACATAACCTAGCCACTCAAAACAATATTACATATTAAACAGCGGGTGACTAATGATGATTACAAAAAAAAAACTTTTAACCGGTATTAGGGCATATGCTAACGATTAAACCACGACGCGGTTTTACCCCCTTTACATATTTGCCCACACTACTCAAAATATTAAATTACACTCAATATTATGCCTGTATTTAAAGTCGAAACAGTACATATTAAATATACGGTACAGTAATGAGAATGTTAATATACTAGGTGAAAATTAATGTGATTTGGTTAACGATAAAGTTTAAATATTATATCGCCAATAAATAATGCCTAAGGCTGAGGGTACGATAGATGCCGCGGCGACAGAGCGACGAAGGCAACAAAGATGCAAAATAGCTATACATAGGTGAGTGAGCGAGTTTTTGTCACTGACAGACTGCCGAAATTGCCTACTTGCTCACTCACCTATTTTGCATCTCTGTTACGGTCGCTTTGACGTGGTCGCCTAACTGTCCTTCCCGAAGCCTTATATGGATATATGTATTTAAATCAAATTATTCGTACATACTTCACGCTACTAATCCAAACGCCTAGCAATCTGGGGTATGCTGGTTCGATTCTCCATCTGTCGAATTTTAAGTATCCAAAAATGCAGGACTGGATGCCACTTTGGGTTGAGTAATTGTCTGGCAAACAATTCTCGTAAAAAAAATTCTGTCAAGGACGTTTTGAAATTTCGGAGACCCATATACTCCACTTTTGGGGTGGATATCTTCACACCGTGTAGATCCATATGCCCCACTTCGAGAGCAAAGATGGTATAAAAAAAATAAAAATCAATTTAAAAAATTACTTTTAATCATTTTTTTAAATGCATGCCATGCGAAGAAATCTTCTGCATAAACGTTTTGTAAGAGTGATGCATAACGTTTGAATTATTGCTGGTAGCTTGTTTCCTTAGTAGCAATGTCAGGTGTGTCACTAAATACTATTAAAAGTAAATGATTTTATAACAATTATAAAAAATACGTTTTATAAAACAATGTGATTAGTTTGAAACTTTTTCCAAGCAATATTTGTCAAAATAGAGTTTAAAAATATGACAAAAAATATATTTCACTATGCGATAAAATCCAACTTTTAGCTTATATCAATATTGGAAGATGTTCGCATAAAAAGTGTAGACACTGAGAAGAAAAATAACCATATACTTTTACAAGTAACTTACTTATACATACTTATTAAATATATTAATAATTCAAAATAACGAGTACGGACATTTTTAACCTTGTCCCCACAAAATGTTGACCATACAGATCTCAACATCGTAAAGAAGACCACTCCAAAAATATAATATATTGATCTCTAAATTGTAAAAAAATTGACAGAATTTTAACAGGAAAATAGTTGGGTCAAATTTTTGGGTCTCCAATCCTGCAACTTTAGATTTTTAAATATCCTGCAATTTTGGGATGTAACCCAGCAATTTCCGCAGCCCGCACGCTAAACTATTTGCTACTAGAGGGATGTTTTATAGCAAACGTTATAAATATTCAAAAAAATATTAAAATTATAATATCAACTAGTCTACCGAGGAGATGGGACGAGAGGAGGAGCAAGTAGTCAAACTAAAAACGTTTAATTATTTAAACATTGAAATGATTTTGTAGTAAAATTAGATGATTAATTAAAATTAATAAATAATGAGTTAATCTATCCAACTTGTCCAAAGCTGTGTAATATTATATAGTATAATTTTGTTAATACCAGAAATTATATTTAAATATAATCTATATAAAAGCGCGTTGGAGAAGTGGGAAGTATAATATAAATAATTAATTCCATCACGGTGTGTTTTCCAAACTATATCCTACATATTTCCTGCACGCTCTAGCCACCCTTTCCCAACCCTAAAGGGAATTTCGGGTAGTAAAGAAAGCTCAGGGAAACCGAACGTTGGATCACGTCGCAACCAATCAAATTAGTGGCAATCAGACCTTGGAAACAATACTCACACAAGAATAACTTAGGTATGTATATACCTCTGAATCATATAGATAAGAGTCCTTTTCTATATCGACGGTGACTGTGTGAGTGGAATGGTTTTTCCAAGCCAATTTCCCGATGAAGTGATATGGTTTCTCTGACGAGAGAATTGTATTGTAACTCTACGATGCTTAAGTAATTTTATTAATATTTTTTCTAAGAAAATTTTGTTAATGAAATGTAGATACAACAGTAAAATAATAAATAATTTATATAACAATTCTATGAATCGATTAGGTTACAGTTAAATTAATTGAATGTAATTTTTGTAAATATATTTTTTATACAAATACTAATTCAAATTATAATTCGGATCTTTTTAAGCACCATGTCTTCTGTAAAAGTGGAACATATGGTTATCGACAATGTGACGACCACCAAAGTATTAAGTAGATGGTAATCGGCATTGTAAAAAATATGTTGACATTTTTTCGCAAATATTAGTTGTATGTAAGCCATCAATCTTAAGATTCTTCTCAAGTCCTGCACATATTTACAAGGTTGTTCTCAAAATCCTTCAAATCCTTTTGTCTGCAACATTTTCTTCTTTCACACGACGTACATCATGCGAAACTAAACGTAAATGACCTCCCAGTAACGTAAATTGAATATGTATAATTTCTTTTCTAACTTAGCCTTTATAAAAGCTTCGGTGTATAGCGACATATTTAATCGCTTTAGGACGTTGCATATTTTATTAAGTTGGAGAATTTTCTCTCGTTGAAAGTTAAACACAAAATGCTGTTGCAGTTATTGTTAAAGTTGAAATAATAACAAAATTGATCTTTATTTGTTTAATGAATTGAAAATAATTTGAAACGAAACGAACAATATAATTGCGATAATTGTCTTCCCGGTAAACGTGATAGTAAGAGAGATGGCCGTGCACGCTTTAAATCTGGGGAATGCGGATTTGATTCTCACATCCGTCGGATTTTTTTTAATCCAAAAATACAGGACTTGATGGATTGGGTTAAACAAATTCCTGACTGACGATTCTTGTGTTTTTTTTTTATATTAATACATTTCTTTGCATCCTTAGATCCATATACTTCAATTTCAGAAGGCACATCTTCACACTGTGTAGAACCACATGCTCCATTTTATGAGTGGAGACGGTAAAAAAAAATTTATGAACAAAAATGTTAGGGTCTTCGAATTACCTAAGTGTTTTAAAACGACCTTTTCGTTCCAATTTATCCCTTATGAATCAACGGAAAATTACCTAGCAGGTAAAGTGACGGTGTATTTACTTATCAGATAACGTCGCATTGTTGGCCGTGCCGACGACAAACGAAGAAACCGGTACTAATGCCGGAAATCGATCACGTCGTAGAATAAAGCAAAGGTTCCCGCGTAGCAATAAATATAGAGTGGGTCTACGACTAGGGCTGGCTCAACTTCCGGATAGATGACAATACCGGTAATCTAATTAGTAACTGAGAAAGATTCATCGTAAATCTAAATATTTAATCTGTGTTGTAAACGTTAATATTTAACAAAATCATAAAACTTATTCATGTTTAGTCGTAAAAAGACTAACCGATGTAATATTTTTTAATGTGGCCATTTGGGAATCAATCGGCTATACATTTAGTATACGAAAACTAATCTAGAAAGCAGCATCACTCATGGTTTAATTTTTAATATTTCTACAACATTTTTATAGTGAGTTTTAGTGTGTTTTTATGGCAAAAATAGACACGGGAATTACACGATTAACAATTATGTGACACTTTCTGTTTTGAATATATTATAAATGCTATTCACTTATTGCTTAATCAGTTCGGTTAAACAATATTTGCACTATAATAAACTGATTCATAAATTACAATATACATACCAAAATAAATCATTCATATACCGGTACATTTTTAAAAAGATGACAGCTAAATTGTAAAATATGCTATTTATATTAGTAAGAGAACCTTATTACCAAACATGTTTCATTTATTGAAAGTTTTTTTTTTATTTGATCGGTCATTTTGTAGCAAGTGTTGCCAACCCTGTTTACATCTACGACGAATTGGGCCTACGCCGTATCGTTTAAGCACTGGAAATGTTACAGTCGTTACTGGTAAATGATATGGATCCCCTTTGTTGGAACGTAGACGCTATGTTCGACGGTGCTGTAGTATTTTTGGGTGGTTCAATTAGGCCAACATGTTTGTTTATGTAGAGTTATTTAAACAAATATAGTACACGGTTTCAGGCGTTCAAATTCTCAGATGAGTTTATTAGAAACGACTTTTTATTGTAACTACATGTCATAGGATAAGTAATTGATTATGTATCTCTAAAATGATTTCTGGATTTTCCTCAAGATGATTTCATATTCATTTTATACTCGTATATTAAAATGAACGATTTTTCAGTTCACTATCGAGGATCAAGTCTTTTTAAACAAAAACTATACTGTAAAGATTATTTATCCGTCCTAAATGAACGACATTTTGGAGATCAAATTAGACTTTTTATAGTATCCTTCATTATTTTTCATTCATTTGGTTTTAAGATTTGACAGTTCCAGCGCAATATTTTATATATTCAGTTTCCTCTTCATCGTTGTTTCACAACGGGCATAAACTGTGGCGTAACGAACTTGGGGTAATATTTCAATTATCAGAAATTTTTCAAGAGCAGTTTGTCATTATTTCGGTTGACAAAGTCTAGACAGCGTTTCTTAACCTTTTTGATTCAGATCCGAATTTAGGGTAGCGGTTTTGGTTTCGTGACCTAATTTGTGGCAATATTTTTGGTTTCGCAACCAAGGACGACATTACTAAAATAATAAGCATAAATGTATTGGTAACAATATTCGACATTGTTAATAAAACATTGGCTTTAGATAAGTTTTGAGAATTTACCAAATCTTGGTGCTATATTATAATCTCAAGAATATTTTTATATTGAAAATATTTCGCACCCCATCAAATATGCCAAGCGACCCATTTTCGAATCGAGACTAGTGGCTATGAAGCGTCGCACTAGACTGTGCTCTCTAAGTGAAGCATATGGACACCACGTGCCACCTCCAAGAATCCCTGTCGCCCGCCAGTATTCTTGCTATCTAGCTTAAAGAATAGGCAGATCAGATTCAAACTCTTTTAAGACATCCGCAATCAGGTCCGGAGTCACAACTTCACTTTGTCAGTGATAAGTGGCTGAATAGTCCGTTCGCTTATCTTCTCATTTCGAACGAAGTCATACCCAGAATTCACCGCAGGCTTCTGTTCTCAAAGCTTAGAATACGGATCAATTCACGATGAAAATAAATATTTATACGCCCAATGTATAATATGTATTTTAATATACGCACTTAATATTGAACTACCCCTTTGGTTGTGACTAGTGACGGTAGGTGGCGGGGGCGCTTGAGGGCGTTTTTATTAGGTCGATTTTTCTTGTCTTTCTTCCGGCGAGTACACATTTCCGATCATGACTCACTAACGACTGCTTTGTTGTTACGACTTGGAACTCAACGACATTTATACATCGGGAAAAAAAACCGAATCACTTAAGAACTCCAATCTTTCACATACAGATCTAGACATTGATATCCATATTAATTAGAGACTAAATAGATTGAAAGCTTTATATATAATAGTAACAATGAAAGCTCCTTCACTTACACATTCTATGATGAGTCATTTATATATATATATATATTTTACCATGTTCGCTCCCAAATTGGAGCATATGGATCTACACAGCGTGAAGATATCCACTTCGACAGTGAATCTCGTGAAGTGAAGACGTCTTGACAAATTATTTTTATCACAAGATAATTGCTCAACCCAATGGGCACTCAGTCCTGCATTTTCAAATTTTGAAAATCCAACAGATAAGGATTCGATCCCGCATTCCCCAGATTGCTAACCGTGCATGCTACCAACTACGCTAGTTAATTGTCTCCCCAATTGAATATTATATTGTTATTAAAAAAACAAGATACCAATTTTACATAGGATGAAAAGGCTATTCTTTAATTACTATTATTGCCTAGATTTCATTTTTTAAATTACTATTTAATTCAGTAATATTTCTTCTCCCTGGTTAGGGTAGTTGGTAGCGCGCGCGCCTAGCGATCCGGGGAATGCGGGCTTGATTTCCCATCTGTCGGAGCAATGGTTTGACAAACAATTTTCATGAAAAATAATATGTCAAGACGTCTTTACATTGCGGATATTTATATACTCCACTTTGGGAGCGAGTATGGTATAATTTTTTTTTTTTTTTTTACATTACAAAGGGATTTTTTTCATCCCTTATATTTTATGCCGTGGTATACAAGGTATTGCTTTATCATGAGCAATATCTGTAATTGATTAAATTTGTTTCTCAAAATTGAGAGTATTTTTCGGAAATTAAAATTCGATTATAAAAAATGCATGTATATCTAAAATTTACACAAAATGATTAAACCAAAGCAAATTTGAGTAATTTCATAGAAATATCATGATAATAATATGTAGAAAAATATTGAGGTTGTTGTAGAAATTTACTTTTATAATAATACGGTTATATTGTAATCGAACCATTTTCGTATTGTATATTGAAGAAAATGTATATTTCACATTATACACCGGCTTTATTTTAAATTTCCCTATTAAAATGTGGTGATATAGGATGAAAAAAATTATATATATATATGATTCTATAAATAAAAACTACTTTTGCTAAGGCCACAATGAGATTTTTATTCAAAAAGTCACGTGGAACAGCCCTATTCTAAATTATAAAAAAAAGTTGAGATAGCATCCACAAGTAATACTCGTAAATATCAATTTATTCAGACGAGTGTCTACACTATTATAATCTGTATGCTCCACATTGAATTTTGATCATGTTAAAAAGAAGACGAAGAAAAAAAACTATTTTCATCTTGATTGCCAATTGCAAAGCACTTACACTTTGATACCGAAGACTCAAAGTTCGAATTGCGAGGCTGTACAAAAAAAATGTAGAGCCGAATGCACAATAAACTCAAGCAACTATCTAGTGAACAATTCTTACTTTAAACAACCTGTTAGAATTATTCTATTGTAGTATAATAAGCAATGTTTACACTGCGTTGATTCATAAGCTTAAAGCTCGACGTTTATATGGGGAAAAAACCCTTACTACTACCGGAATCATTCTGTAAATTAGTTTGTTAAGTTGTATTGTTGTACCTTTACTTAAACGCCAAAGTGCACTTAAGTTATTTAAGATAGTGTACATTGTCGTTACATACTTAGTCAGTAAGGTAATTAACAATTACAGACAACATACGACTTAACGTGATATGACACACCGATATAACATTGTCTAGATGTACATATCGTTTTATGAATTAACTTTTAACGTTCATGCTCTCGGTAAATAAATATTAAACATTCAACAAAATATTTTATTATTTTGGAATATAATGTTGTAAAAATGTAATACAGTATCACGTATCACGGAACTTGATAAATTCAATATTATTAATATAATAGTATATTGAAATAAGGGCGATGAAAACACACACGCATCTTAGGGTTGGTTCTCACATAGATAAAAATTATAATAATGTCTAATCCCATTATAATAAAACTCGTAGACAAATTGTTTTGTTTCGTTATAGGTACTGAAATTTTGTTAAAGTAATGTAAAATAGGTATACCATTTTTTCGTTATTTTGATATTCGCTATAGCGGAATTTAGCTGTACTTAAAAATTGTAATATAACGTGTGTATCTTGCATACACGAACGTTGTACAAATATACAGCACCGTACTAAGGAATTTGTGATTCTTTTGGTAAAAAATAAATTGAATATAACATGAAAATTGCCTTACAAATAAAATGCAATTCAATTTTCAACCAGTTTTAAATGGGAAATTATTGATCAACTGTAATATCAAAGGACTACAGTATTCGTTAAAACAGTTTGAAATGCGTTATGTTAAGAGATATATAAAGAATATATATTAGAACACGTATTATAAGGATTTTATACAAAAATAACTGACATACTGACAGCTCAGTTTTCCCGAGTTAATTGAAAAAATATATTCATAACGGCAAAAAATTAATATACTGAGTAATGAAGAAAGTAATTTTACTGCTTAACTATACCTACGCTATCTAATTTTAGCGATACTTATCCGGAAGTACGGTCTATCGTTTGAATTAATAATTTCCCTCTTTGTTTCCCTCATCCAGAAGTGCAACGAGGCCGTTGCATAATTAAAGCCTCCAACAAGAAGAGGCGTCGTTTTAGGGGCGTCCGTCATGCCGGGCGTCGGACAGACAGTTCGGAAAATGCACCGAATTTCCCCTGAAATGGAAAACTTTCTCCACCACGATACGAAAAACGTCAGCTACTTTGGTCTGAGGTGTCAGACGCTATTGTAATATTGATACGGAGGCAGTGAATTTTTAGTCGAATGCTTTTCTTGCAGTTTTCAGAGTTTCCTGATTTATGCATGATGAAAGTTTGTTAATAATTAATCCATTGAATTCATTCGTCTGGCTATGAAAGTTTTGTAGATAAATACACCACTGTGAAACACTCTTCTTTCTTTGAACCATATTCGCTTCCAAAGCGGAGCATATGGATTGATACAGTGCGAAGATAACCATCCCGAAAGTGGAGTATATGGATCTCTTCAATGTGAATGTTATTTTTTACGAGAAATGTTTGTCAGAGAATTCCTCAACCCAATGGGCGTTCAGTCCTGCATTTGAAGATCCATATGCTCCACTTTACGTGGGAAAATGTTTAAAAAAGTCACAGAAGTATAAATTTTGATATTAGAATAAATTATTTTAAAGTATATTTAGTACAAATTATTGACTGGACAATAAATTGTTATGCATATGAGCGCTTTTAATATATTTATTTTGTCTGAAATATTTCCATGTTTTTATTCTATTAGACTTTATAGTTTTGTTTTTTTTATAAAACAGTAACATTTGTTGACATTTAAACTTTTTTCAATTATAAATGTGTAATAGTCATATTTAACTGATGGAATAGTAGAAATTTGTAAAATATTTGTGTAAATACTTCAATGTGGAAGATTTTTGCCAGGAATTGTTTGTTAGAAGTTTAGATGCTAAACACAAAGGTTAAATTAAAAGAAGCTATGGGGCGGCAACTAGACCTTTGACCATCACACCCCAAGAAGACTGATTGTCCACATAGACAACCTATTTAGCGTCCGAGGGTCATGAAGAATGGATGAGGCCAACATAATAATTACCCTTCGGTGTTAGTCTCAAGTATCATGCATGGGATGCTCTCTATAGAGTAGGGCGTGTTCGAGACAATATGGTGAAATGGGGAATCCCTGATTAACCAGTGTTCATATGTGGCGAGCTGTGAACACCTGTTTTAATGGAAGGCTTTCGCAGGAACAGATTCAACGAGATTACACAAGGCTATGAAAACGTTCTATTTGGAGTCATCTGAAGAGAGGAATAAGAGAAATTTGATAACTTAATTTATGAAATTTTTATAGAAGTGTGACTATTTGATTATTTTGCCACTTATTTTTGCGATTATTTTGAAGTAAAAAACAATTTAATATATTTATCTGTAAGTTTGTTTAGGGACAATACACTTTTGATAGATTTGAAAACAACTGGGTGAGTTATATATTTTGCTCTGTAGGTCTTTTTAAAATTTTCTTGGGACCTATTTTCTTTATATTCAAAAGACTGCGTTATCATATAGCATATAACATAATGCAACAGGTGACATTATTAAGTTATCTCTAGGTTAAAAGTGAAACTTTTCACTTTAAGATATCGATATAATGTATTGGAAATCAGTAATCATTTTATTGCTATTAAGTAAATACTCTTAAAAAACAATTAATTACAAATGCATGAAACATATAATCGACAAAAATCTATTTTTAAATTACAATACTGACATCTATCTATCATAAAACGTTTTATTTTTTAATGATAAGGTATAACCTCAACGTAATATAAAACTATTTGAAAAGCTGTAAATAACGTGTTATTACGATTAAAAAATTATGTTACGTACGTTTAAAGCCCACATAAAATCTAGAGTTCGAAAACAATTCCAATTTCTTCAAAATGTTGTATACTACAAAATAAATCTTGAAAAGCAACGTAATTAATTATAAGAATATATATAGTAGAGATCAATTTTGTAAAGAATTCTAGTATGATACAATTAGCAATTGTATTTATTTTTACCAACGATGAATCGGTTGGTAATAGTAGAAAATATTACGCAGTAGCAGAAAAAAACAGAAACTCTATTATCGAAATTAATACTAGGTAGAAGTTTAGAGAAATTAATACCAACCTACTAAACTATGATTAGAAACATTTTTTAGTTAACGACGGCCATTCTAAATGTAGAGCATTTATGAATATCTAGACTGTGATAGATTTAAATGGACTGGATTTAATATATGAACGATTTGACTGAATTTTATAATACATAATAAATATAAAAGCGTGTGGCAGAATTTAGTCAAACTAAGAGATAGCATAGTGTTTACCGCATCCACATCAGCACTAAGTTGATTTAGATGAAGAAGATTTTTTAGATAATCAATGATCATTCTAATGAAAGAAACTTCTAATAGAGGGTTTATCGAAACTATAGTAGACAACAGATTCTGCATAATTTTTATTATTCAATATTTTGGGCACACGCTTTTTTATTTGGTTATCATTATTATTATTGTATCTGTATGGCCCAAAGCAAAATTTGATAGGATTCTTCTTCCAGCGGTCACATAAGTGAACTTTGTCGGCAACAACAGCTTATTCAAGGAAATTCTTCTTAGAAAGTCGTAAAAGGTTTAATTTGTTTACCGTTTAGTTCTTTTTTAATACCATCAATAACCTTTTTATAAGTTTTTTTTATTATAAACTTTTACAATCACGGGACCAACGATAACCGGTTTCAGGCAATTCGCAAGCAACTCAGTCGTTAAGAAATTATTATTTGTTTAATTTTTTATTAGTATTGA